>VZTV01041974.1:24604-65697 GCA_013400875.1 Anhinga rufa | reverse complement strand
TGAGGGAGCGGTGCGGCACCTCCGGCGGCGCTGGCGGCGGCTCGGGCGGCCCCGCCATGGAGAGGCTGCCGCCGCGCCAGCCCGACTACATGTCCGTCTGCCTCTTCGCAGAGGAGCCCTACCAGAAGTTGGCCATGGAGACGCTGGAGGAGCTCGACTGGTGCCTGGATCAGCTGGAGACCATCCAGACCTACCGCTCCGTCAGCGAGATGGCATCCAACAAGGTAAGCCGGGCGGCGGGGGGATGCGGAGCGGGGATGCGGGGATGGTTGCGGAGCGGGGATGGAGGGAGAGCCGGGGCGGATGCGGGCACGGCAGCGCGGGGCACGGCCCGTCTGCGCCTCTGCACAGGAGAGCAGCTCCAGGTGACTCCCGGGGAAGGAGGTGCGGGTTTCCCCCGCACTGGCACGGCCAGAAAAAACTGGCGGCGGGACGGCGCGGGGAGAGCGGTCCTTCCCGCCGGGCTCATTTCTGAGCCGTAAAAGGAGGTTTCAATTAGCGCCGGTCCCTTCGAAACCGATGTTACCAGAAACACTGAAAACGCCCGCATTTAACAAATTATCACTTAAAAAGCCAATTATCTTCATTGTTGTCTGTCCGTAATAATGGAAAACTCTAAACATTGTGGTACGTTATTTTATTGCTGTTTTGTCTTTCGGTAAGCGTTTAATTTCGTTTTTAATGTGGTGGGCTGGCTCGGCACCGCTTGCCAGCACATGATGAGGGTGCGAAGTCAAAGACCGTGCAGAGGGAAGGAGCTCCGAGCGGAGCTCCTCGCCCGCCTCCCGGGACCTTTTCTTCAGTCTCTGATCGCCGTGAACGAAAGGGGAGTTTCGAGTTTTTCTGCGAGGAGTAAGGTGCTAAAATAAAGTAAGAAAAGTACACTGTGCTGCAAGTCAGAGAAGCAGGAGGGAGAGAGGGGAGGCCCGGGCGCATACTGGGAAGCAGCAGAAGTGCGAGGTCTGAGCGCCTTTGTGCAGCTTGTGCAAGGTGACGTTCCTGCCCCCGCCTCCCCGTGCTGGAGCCGAGCTCCCCGGCTCCGTCCTGCCGAGCCAAACCATCAGACCCATTTCGCTCCAGCATCTCCCCAGGTCAGCCCTTAATTTGCCGGGGTGGCGGCTGCTGCTGCTGGATGGGAGGCGCTCCCTCCCCCGGGGCCGGAGCCGCCTCCCCGCTCTGATGCCAGCCGCTGCCCGGGGCAGCGCTTGGCTGCCAGCGGAGCCTTCGCACCTCCGGGACACCCTGGCAGCCCCCCATCCCCGCCGGGACACCCTGGCAGCCCCCCATCCCCGCCGGGACGGCCTGGCTGCCCCCCATCCCCGCGCCTTGCCTTCTCAAGCGCAGTGTATGCGCCCAGGCGTTCGTGCCGTGTTTGCAGCCATGAGTTGTCCGGTGGAGCAGGTCACACAGTCCCAGATGGAGCTTGCCTCTGCCGTTGGGATGAGGGCTGTGCCCGCTGCATCCATGCCTTTGACCTGTTGCCACGGTTAAACCCAGTTCTGAGTTGTACTACACGAACCCGATGATGTTGGGTTTTTTTCCTAACTGGAAATTAATGAAATCAGAAACGCGGGATCATAAACTGATGTTATGGAAAAGGTTGAGCAAAGAAACCCCGTGTTATTTCAGCTTCCCCCTTTACTACTGATTACCACGACATGCAGGGGCAAAGGAAGCAATAAAAGTTTTACAGAGCGAGCTTTCAAGAAAGGAATATCATTTTTTTTTGAGTTCGTGTTGAGGGAAGCCAGGGTGAAAGTTGAGAAAGGTTTAGGCAGCATAGAAGGCTGCACCTCCAGTGCAGACGCTGATGCCTTTCACTCTGAGATTTTTTTGTTTTGCTGAGTGCCATATCTGGACTCGTGAAGGTGAAAGACTAACTAAATCGCTTCTTGTAGCAATTAAAAGTTGTGATCCCTCTGTGTGCAAATGGCTTACAGCTGGGTCGAGCAAAAGGTTCCCGAAACTTTGTTCTTTCATAACCAGTTTCTGAAATGTCTGCACTTTTTGGTCAACTTCCAGTATCGTTTTCATCTGTGAAAGAAAAGCATAAAATGGCCTCACACCTCGCTTTCCTTTCCTCACCAGCAGTAAATATTGACACAAATGAGTTTGGGGGTTTGTGGTTTTCGGGTTTTGGTGGCAGCCGTATAATCTGCAGAGTGATCTTACATGCGAGAAGCCGTTGGGTCGGAAACGTGCGTCTTTAGGAGGGGGCTGCAACGGCCCTTAGTTGGTCAGGTTTTTCCCTTTGCCAAGTGTCCGGCTCGACTGCCTGCTTAGGCCAAAGGCATTTAAATTTGTCACCGGTAAATAGCAAAACAGTCAGATGTTTTGAAAACAGGATGCTTGGGCTCCACATTATTAAAGAAAAACGGAAAGAGAAATAGTATAGATAGGAAGAAAGCAAATAGACTCAGCATGCTCCCAAGTGCAAGAGCAGTATAAACAGTGACCTATCTTCCTGACCTCGGCTCTCACCGAGTTCCTGGCCCCGCGCCACCCAAGCCAAACTACGTCATTTGAGACTGATAGTAGGCATGGCACAGCTGTTGCAAGTGTGACTCGAATTTCCTGTCTCCTTCCTGACAGACGTAGTTTAGAAAATCCAGAGTTGCAACAACAGCAGGCAGAGAGGGAGGATCTCGGCATACGTGTTCGCAGGGTGATTCTCCGAAGTCCTGCACCAGAAAGGAATCGCTGGGGGGAAACGCCATGCAGGACGGCATCCTGGCTATAAGCTGATGGTTTTCGGAAAACGTCAGTTAAAACATGTGCGTATACTTTTTTAAAATGTGAGTTAATTACACGAGAAGTGAGGAAATGAGCAGCTAATCTTACTGTGAGCTAACGAGCCTGATTGCACTGACATCACTGTGAGCCAAGGGAGCACTGCTGCTTGCACGGTGGGACCCTACAGTCCTACCTGTGGGGGTCGGACATAAAAGTGGCAAATAGGGGAGCTCGGTTCCCCAGATGTGCTGTTGTCAGTGTCTGTGAGTCCTGAGGCAGTACCAGAGCAGTGCCTGATCTGCAAACCAGCCTGAGTCCCTTGCTGCTCCAGCTGCCAGCTTCTGCTAAAGAACAGTGACCATGCAGTGGTGCCCTTAACTTTCTAAATTACAGAAATAGCTACCTGGAAGGAAAACTACCTGGGCACAGGGAATGCTACCAACATGAAGGGAATTTATTTTCCTGACATTACACTAACCTTTTGCTGCGAGCAGAGTATGGCACTGCAGCTTTGCAATGAAACAGAATTACCTGCAAAGGTCTGTAGGCGCTCAGTGCTGCCTGCAGAAGCAGACCACACATATTTTACATTATTGTAACATATATATTCTTTTTTTCCTGCATTTATCACCCTGTCCAGCTTCCAGCTCAGGCAACTGCTGTACCTCAGAAGGATTTGTGAGTCATGGGCCTGCTGATAAAGAGGGGGTATTTTCTCTCTTGGTGGCCACCCTGTAATGTTGCGTTTGGCATTGGGCAGCTGTCTGCAGCCTCACTTGTCCTGCAGACAGAAGCGCAGGACCATCTCAGCTCTATTACCTAATATAGCGTTTGGGATTTGGGGGAGGACATGCTCAGTGCATCCCCCCAATCATAAAAAGGAGCAAGTATTTTTCCCAGCTGAAATGCCAACTCCAAGTTTTTATGGGGCCGTAATATCATAGAAATGAGGGATGGAGAAAATGTATTATTTCTCAAGAGCTACCTGTCTGTCGGTGCAGGATACAGCCCAGTTGTGCGTAGAATGGGTATGTCTGAATGGACCTACGCAGCACCTTTCTATCTCCTTAAATTAGACCAATCTTATTCAGTGCTTTTTGCAGTCCATCGAGTAAGTAAATGGACAGATAAAGTAATTTGTGGTCTGTGGGGATATTCTGATTTTGAGTAGACAGAGGTGTTGTCATCAGGGTGCCTGCTTTGTGCTCCTGCAACTTTTGAAACCCACTTCTGTCCCCAGACTGTTCCCTGGGAGACCCTTCCCTGCCAACGCTGCCTGTGCAGCTACAAATGCTGCAGAGTAAATCCTTAAACTCTTTTATTTCATCTCTTAAAGACATCTCCGTTACTACCAAGTGCTGAATAATGTGACTCAAATCTTGCCACCCAAGGCTGTTTACAGCCAGGAGCTCGAGGCAGCAGCACAGCGGGGCTCTGCACTCCTATCTTGGTTGCTTGTGAGCCAGAAGCCACTAAGATAAACATAACTGATTTCATTTTGCTTGGATTTCAAAGGGCATTTCGGTCAGAAAAGAGGAGCAAGGCCACACCTAGCTTTCAGGAGACAGTGGCTAAATAAACATCTGGACCCTAATGTAAACTCCTGAGGTCCGTGGTGGAGGTCGAGCACGGCGCAGGGCCAAGTGCCAGCAGTGTATGTGCCGGGCTGCACAGCCTCCACGCTCGCTCGCCTGTCTTCTGCCAGTCCATCAGCCCCGAATCTTGTCCTCTTCGTACGTGATGTTTCCCTTAAGTGGTGCCGAGCTGTTTAGTCTTTAGCTTGCTTTTGCTGTAACTTCCTTTGTTTAATATGCTTTAAAATAGCCGAGCACTGCACAAAGAGAGGCTTGTTCACTTGTGCAGCAGCCAGAGAAACAAAGAGACTTCCACGTCTCCTGTTTTTACAAGCCGGGATGAATCACTGAGCTCCGCACGCGGTTCCCCAGCCACACACCGGTATTCCCCTCGCCCGGGGACTTGTGTTACGGAAACAGGGATCTGCGACTAAGTGCCTGGGAGAGCTCTCCGGAGTGCGGTGGGCTGGTCAGAGCAGCCCCTGGCATTGCTCTGCGGCTGTCTCTGCAGAGCTGGTCCCTGCAGAGCCCTGACACACGGTTGCAGGCTCCATGGCAGGTAACTGTTTCTTAGATGTACAGCTGCTGTGTGCAGAGCAGCACACTAAATGATCATAGTGCTTCATGAACAGTGCAGTAGGAGCTGTTTATACCTGAGGCTGGGAACATTCACTCCATCTCTGTTTTATCTGATGGCATTTTATTTGTGTTGAGGATGTCCTTGCTCTAGAGGACAGGGTACCATATTTTTTTAAGGCAAAGCTGCACATGATGTGGGACCCAAGTTTTTTAACAGGGACACTTGAGAGTAGTGAACGTGAGGTTCCAGTGAAGCCTGCTGGGTGAGGAGGAGCCAGCTCTGGACGGTGGCTCTGCCCCAGACTGTGAAACCCCTCAAAAGCTCCTCATGAATGTTCAGGACTTGGGGAGCTGGGTCCAAATCATGTCCTGTGTATCACTTCTCATCACGATCATAAATGGACTTTCAGGGTAGCTGTCTCTGTATCCATCCTATTCCTCCTCCCTTGCATTTCAGCCACTAGAATAAATCATTCTGATTATATCAAATGCGTCGTAAGAGTGGGGTGGTATAGTGGGGCCATATGTGGGCTTCTTTAACAATCTAATGGTTTGGTCTTGCAAGTCCCCTGGGCTGCCAGTTTCCAGGTATCTTAGTTAAACTGATTCAAATATTTAAAAAAAAGAAATATTGGAAAGGTGCACCATTGTCTGTGAAAAGTGCCGTTACAGTGTCAGGAGCCAGTGCCACCATTCGAGATACCCTCCTAGAGCAAAGTGACCTTGAGTGGTGGATGCTTTCTCATCCTCTGGGACTTGTGGTAAACGGGTGGGAAAAGCCTGTATGAGGGCGATCCAAATGGCCACACACCATACGTGCTGCTGGTGCACATCTAGGCAGTCACAGCAGAGATGAAGACTTCGGGGTTTGAATTTTGCTTCAAATCCATCTTCCCAGGAGCCTTTCTGGGGAGCTGCCATCCTCCGAGACACGACGGTGCCCAGGACCTTCTAGCATGTCCTTTAAACATTTCTGCTTGTACTTGGATGTGATGGGCTTTAAAGTTCTGCATTCTCAGACTTTTACGTTATAGCACATTAGGGTGGGGCTTAAATAAATAATAGCTCAAAGGCAGGTTTGAAATGAATCATGATTTGAGGGCAGGACTAGAGAGTGACTAACTGTTCGGAGTAGTGACCTCTCTGGAAGTGAAGTGAGGATACTGGAGACACATGAAATCTCAGAGGAGAAGCATCACTTAGGATGGGATTGGGCTGTGAAGGATTTCAAAGTAGGATTTAATATTCATAGCAGTCCTAATCCTGACCATGATTTTGTGGACTAGGCCAGTTTCCACAGCCTGATTCTGAACTCCTCGTTTTTTTACCCAGTTGCAGAGCAAACTGCTTTTGGTGGGGCAGCTGGTGATCAAAATATTTGCACTAACTGAAACTTAATTGAAAGACGTTGTGTTATCAAAGCCAGAACATGTTGTGGAGATGTATTGGTTTGAAGGCTTATCCATCAGAGCTCTTAGAGGGAGAGATTCCTCTGATTAAAGCCTTTGCTCTGTGTTTAAAGCAAACAAACAAGTGCCTCACCTTGCTGCTGGTTTAGCACAGCTGGGCAAATGCTACATAAAAATTATTCTGCAAATTATTTGCCTATCTCTATGTGAGCAGGATTTTTCATTTAAATATATTTACATTAAGTAGTGTATTCCGTATGGTTTTGGTGCTTGCATTAGGCTCATTTTCATTTTGGCAGGACCAACTGCCACGTTTTTTTTTTCTACTCTATTGTAGAGCTACACTGGCTTTTTCCACAGGACTTACTCTTTATCCTGTGTTTTCTGAAGCAAACAGACTTCTGTCGATTAAAAGTTGCCAGTTTTTCTCATTACAACAGGCATCTTGGAAAAGTCATCTCAGGGAACAAAGTTATTTGAATTTTCCAAAGCCTGTTCTCCTACTCAGGTAAAACCCCAGCTGGATTTGCCTAAATGATGACTGCAGAGCCTGACTCAAATTTAAATTAAATTTAAATTGCTCTTTCATACGATTAACAAAATCCAGTGTTTAATTGCATTGCTCTCTTGTTAAATGACAAATGCTGTTTCGTCTCAGTTTGTTTGTTTGTTTGTTTTTTCCCCTGAAGATTGAGAATATAATCCAGGCATATTTCATCCGAATGTCCAGCATCTCCTTAGAGTTCACCCCCAAACCCCGTACCCCTGCCTGCTCCCTGCCAGCCCTGGCAGGGGCGAGCGGCTGGGGAGGCTCTCTGGTTTGTGGACTCTCTTTACGTAGTTGTTTGGCTTCCTTTGGCACTCGAGGCTTCATCAGTGTGGTTTGCATGGGTGTGACTGACAGAAGATTTTGGTCTGAGATCTGCAGCCTTCTGGAGCACTACTATATGCTCTCGAGGCCACAGATGTTGTCAGCTGCATCAGGTCTTTCTTTAATCAACTTTATGTCAACAAACAAGCTGCTGTAGGTTTTAATTTTGCTGTTGCTACCTAGCCTTCAGCTCGGGCTGGTACTCATCGTCTCTTCTTCCTGATATTCCTTTTGCAGTTAACACAACAAACATTTTTCCACCTGGTAAACTCCATAAAAATGATTTTGCAGAACAAGTGGTTTTGCTTGTTTCTGGTTTGATTGACTCGCCTCTCATTCGAGTGAAGAATAAAAGCAGCGCTGGGATGAAAAACTGGTATGAATGTGCACTGCTCTGCACACAGCTGCTCTGGGAGCAGTGGTACTAGAATTACCCTTGCCTGTAGCTTGCCGTTGGTGTGGTCCTTTCTCCTCCAGTGCCATGTGTTAAAACATGTTATAAAATGAACCTTTCAATGATGGAGAGAGAGCAGTTCCTGGGGGACTGCTGCTGAGCTTCTGTCTGATCGAGAGCTCTTGCGGTGTGCCGTTTTAACAGGTGAAGGGTTTTGGTGCCAGGCATTTTTTTGCTGCTTACTGGTGAGGAAATTAATACAAAATACAATAAACTGACATGTAGACTCCAGATATAGTTGCATGTATTAATTGACTAGAAGACACCTATTCTTAAGTACAGGAGGAGCATTTTGGGTGAAGCAGAAACTGACCTGAGCCTCTTCCAAAGGAACCCAAAGCTTCACAAGCTGCAGACTTGGGCCGTACCACACTGCCGTGGTTTTTCCTCCCCAGGAGACACACAATATGTGCTTTGTCACACCATGCAGCATGAAATCTTAAACTCTCTCAGTCCTGGTATTTTATGTCAATTCAAACAAATGTCAATCTGAACCAAGGGCTGTTGGGTACCAAACACAATGGTATTGGATACACCAAGCCTTGAATTCATCGGCAATAGATGGTGCAGGACTGCCCCGATCGAGGAAGTGGTGAGCAGATTTGGCCCTGCAGGGTATGGCAGGCATTTTCTTGCCAACAAAAACTCAGGTGGCACACCTTACAAACACATGACACATTCATTTTCAGGAAAGTAAACGGGGTGGTTTCTACATGACCTTACCAATTCCCCAGCATCGGGTGGAGGGGGTTTTTCTTCTGCCGTAGCAGTTCCCAGCAAGTGAGTAACATGCCCCGAGCCTGCTTTTAAATAAGGAAATTTCAGTCTCTTTCTAAGCAGTGCTAATTCAGAGTGCTTTCCTTGGGCAGCATCCTATAGGGAGTTTTCCTTTCCAGCATTTTAATGCAATTTGCATATTTCAAGTCTCATTTGTCTGGAAATGAGCTGGAAACGTACCCGTGATAACACTCCTGCTTCCGGTTCCACTTCATCACTTTTCAAGCCCTGTGTTGCATAAATACGTCCCACCCAAGGGAGGTTCTGCTGCTTTCAGAAATGCTAAACTTTACAGGTAAAATCTGAATATTGTTCTGTCTACATCAGATATATGTTATTGCTTTCATGAGCAGCCACATGCTGATTTATGGCAGCATGCTATTTATTTATCAACATTTACATTGTGGATTTTTAAATTATTCTAATAACATAAGGCCAACAAGTTGGTCATGATGTTACTCCTTTAAAGTCTTCCTTTGAACATATATATAAATCAACTCTCCTTTGATGTGAAATTGGAGATTTCATAACCGTGTGTTTACTTTTTGGTTTAAAAAATAAGCTGAAGGGAAAACAAAAAAAAACACCAAAAACCAAATAGTACTTTGTATCTCATTAAAAATAGTTTCTAGCACATTAAAAACTATATTGTTTTAGGAAACAAGAACTAGAAAGAGTTGCAAAAGCATTTGATTTTTTAATGACTGATAGTTGACTGCAACCATTCCACTTTTCTCCAGGCACTGAAATATGTCTGAAAACTTTTTTCTTTAGTACTGATCAGTGTGAAATGGGCTCATTTTTTTTTTAAACATTTAAATGCACCTCCCCATCATCCTTCATGTGAGTGCTTAAAAAGGAAAATTGATAGAAATTATGAAGTAACAAGGACAGCCGCAAATTTATTCGACACAGTCCTTTCTGTAAGTGATGTAACATCAGGAAAGTACATATGAGAGATCGGGTTACTGCTCCTATAAATCAAATAATTTTAACTCTTTTGACCTGCAAATGTAAACAAACAAACAAACAAAAACAACAAAAAAAAAACCAACCCAAAAACCAACAAATGAAATTCCTCAGCCCTGCAAAATCAGCAGGTTTTCCAAATGTACTTTGGGGAAAAAACAGAGTAATGAAAAATTACCTTCAGAGAGTTATAAGGTGTTCATGTGCCAGAGATCCGCTTCCCTGCCTGTCTCAGGAGTGAGCAGGGGGTGTCCAGGTTTGGTATCGACCACTGTCCCGGGGCACCCTGGGGTTGCACCTTGTGAGCCTCGTTCTGCCTGTGCTCAGGCAAAATCCTAACTCCGGGATTTTTTTTTGCCTAAGGGTTAGGTGTCTCTGTGCAATACAGGAACAAGTTACCTGTGTCAGGAAGGGAAAACTAGGTATTTACAAATATTTCTTCTGGCTTCTCAAGCACAGGTGATGAGACTAATCTCATTTTTTTAAAACTCTGCAGTAGCACATAAGTGTCACATCCATTCCCTTCAAGCACCTGGAAGTCCAGAAAAAAGCATTACACATTTGCTGTTTGACCTGGTTGCCTTATACACAGATGAGTAATTTCCCTCCTGCATGTAAATAATTTCCGGCTGGACTCTCGTTTCCGCTCTGTCACACAGGCAGGTGAGTGTTAGCTCTTCCCAGCTCCCGGTGCTGGGCGTCCAATTATTCCCAGGAGAACAGCTGTTGAAATGAATGGAGTTACACCAAAGTCTAATTGTGCCTCTAAAACTGAAGAGATTTACCTGGGCAATTAAGCTGAGAAGGATTCAGCCCAGCTGCCTTTGCATGGAAATCAAAGGCGAAAGTAACCCTTGTGCCACAAATCCTTTTGTTCTAAGGATTTCTAGGAGCAGTGGAAGAGCGAGGGATCTAATGTTTGCGTCAGAAGGGTGGGTCACCAGGAAAAGAGTTTATAAATATGTTTACACGCTGGAGATCTGCACCGAGATTCCTCCATCAAAGTGCGGGGTGGGACCCCACTCTCCCTAGGTACTCAGGCTGGAGCCCCGCAGCATCTTAGCAGCTCTTTTATCTTGAAATTGCCCTCAGCTCCTGCAAATGACTAAAACTTTTTTAAGCAGCCTCTTTGCATAAGGACTCTTGGCCTCAGGGAACCCCAGATGGTATAAATCGACTTCAAAGGATTTACATCAGCAGATACATCCTCCTGTCTTTATTCTCCCTGTAAAGCACCAGGAACACCTCTGATGCCGTACTGCAAAGTGGAATAGGAACAGGAATAACAACAGAACTATTGCTGGAGCCGGTGTGGGGCTGGAAAGGCCAAGAACTGTGTGTGCCTCTGCATGGCTCTCCCTAACCTTCCTAGGAAGGGAAGAGAGTTATTTCTTCCATAAAGAGGTGGGATTTTTCACACTGAAGCACCAGGGAGATTTCCCATGTGTGGCTGGACACTGCCCTTGAACTCCACATCGTATGGCACATGGTGGCCCCAGTGAGCCAGAGCACTCCCAGCATGCTTGGACTCCTAAATCTGGCAAATCCTATCATAAACTAGGCCAAATTTTCTTCCTCTACACAAAAATGAAGGCAAGCAAACTTTGCCTGCAGAGCGTTTGGTTAGGATGGGGTGAAGGACCAGCTGCCGAGTGGTTGAAAGAGCTGCCATGCAGTTGGTGCTGATGCCACCCATGACCCTCTCACGCACCCACAGAGGTCCCCACGGCCATGTCCTTGCAGAGCCTTGTGCTGGGGACAGTGCTCAGCCCCACACTGCATCTGAAAAAGTAAAAGCAAATAGTGCAACTGCCGGTGCAGAGAAAACGTGAGCAGTGAGGGTGTGGTGCGGGCAGCTGAGAGGGGAACTGTGAGTGAACTTTCCCAATGGTAATCAAGGAAATTACCGCACGCGTGCACAACTGGAAAGCTGGAAAGAAGCTGTGATTCCCTCTACCAGAGAATATGTGAAAAAGGGTCACTGCTGGTAATCAAAGAATGATTCAATTTCTGGAAGACTTAATTTGGTTCAGATGACTTCTGCAGTTACTTCAGAGCATGCAAAACAGGAAAACTCTACGCGATGTGATGGCTTTTTCTCACACAACCCTCCAGATGGTTTTAGACCTCTGTGACTTGCTGGGAAGGTCAGCTGTACCGCCATGTGTATTTGGTTATTAAAAATTTTAGTTAGGGCTTCATCTTACTTATGTTATCTGCACTCTTTTCATCAGTTGAATGTGTTAATTGCATGGTCCTGTGATTGGAGTTTGGGACAGAGAGAAGAGCGCCCCAAGCCTGTTTCCTGATTTTGCTTCTTTTTAAGGGAAAGCCCCCTTGAGTCAGGGTGGGCATCCCCTCCTGTGTACATCCTCATGTGTGCGCACGCATGTTCTTATGTGTGCTTCAGTTCCCATCTGTATAGAGAGGTTATCAGTGCATATGTCCTTTGTAAAAGGCACCAAGATGATTATTAATTATGAAAATAACAGCACATGTCCACATGTTGCTGATAGGCATTATTGTAATTGCCGAGCTGAGGGCCATGCTGCGCTCATGCATGAGCTCTTTAAGGCAGCAACACTTGTGTTTGCTTTATGGCAGAGCAGTTGGTATTTCTCATTGCTAGCATGCAATCTGTTTGTTTTACCCTTTGCTGTCAAATCGATTTAATGAAGGGATCGTTACAGAGGTTTGCACATGACATCAGTCATTGATCTGTGCAGAGAGGCAGCAACATGCTTTCTCCCCGCGGGCGCTGCAGGCAAATGGCAAAGCAGTTCAGAGGAAGCGATGTCACTCCAGAGCATCCTGACATCAAGGGATGCTCAGGAAAAATCCCAAATACCCCCCATGAGCAGTGAAGACATTGTGATTACTGAATGCACTGTCAGCATGCCTCAGTCCATGCTGAACTGTGTTGTTTTTAAAAGGGCATCGTGTTATTAAGTAAATCCTGCTTAGGTGCCAGCATCATTCAGATGGTAAATTGCAATAAACTTTGCAAAGCATGTGGGTATCCTCGTAGCACTGTGGGTGTCTCGGCTGGGTTTGGCACCAACCGTCCTTTCAGCAGTGCTATAATACTGCTGCCTGCATTTATAAAATGTTGCTGATTAAAAGTCTGGAAAAGTGAGCAAGATTAAGGCTGTTGGAGGAGATGAAGGGGACAGATTTCTGGTTAGAGATCAGATATGAGAATCCCAAGGTCTTTTATCTGTCCTCATCTCTGCTGCAGATGGCTTGGGTAACCTTGTGGAGGCCATTTAATTGCTTTGTGCCTCTGTGAAGAGGTAGCAGCTACCCTTTGTACTTTATTAAGCCAGTTGTGAGGTAAAGGCAATTTTTTCAAATGTTTGTCCACCACTTGAGATTACTTGTCTGAAAGGGGAGATTGCAGAGAAAATCCGACTGATTCAACATTGCTTAAAAGTTGTTTGTGTGGTCATCTGATTATGATGTTTTCCTTGTAAAGATAAAGGCCTCGATCCAGAGAAATGTTTCAGCATGTGCTTCACTGTAAGTCTGTGGGAGTGCTCGTGTGTTGGTGGCTGGTGCTTGTGACTGGCAAAAATACGTCACTGTGAGGAATGATAGGGTCAGGGCTCTCCTCTCCTCCCACGGGCTTTCTCTTAACTTGGTTTTCACTCTTGCTGCCACTCATTCTCCATCACTAAGGTTTCTTGTAGGAGTTTCAGAAAGGCTTTTGTCCCTCTTGGTAGGCATGAAGATCAGTGGAGACCCCAAACTCCGGGACCCTTGCCTGTGCCCTGGTGCTGTGGGATGCCCTCCTGGGCAGCCAGCGTCCTTCACATCCCCCTCCTGCCCATATCCCATGAGACTGCATCCTTCACATCCTGCTCCTGCCTGTATCTCTTAAGAGAGTATTTAATCTGGTTGAGTAACGCGGAAAGTGAGGCCTCGCTGTGTGACATTCACACTGGCAGGGCAAAGCAGGTTCCTGCAAGGGAAGGCGGCAGAGATGGTGGTGGCAGAGTCTGAGCAGATAGCCATGTGGTAAAAGGGAGGTGACATCAGCTTTCCACCTCTTGATAATCATGAATTCAAGGAGAGAAGAAGGTGGGTTCACAACTTCATTCATTTGCTCTATGTGGTTCTTCTGGCTGAAAGGCTGAGTGGGAGTCCTGTCTGGATGGTGCTGAGCAGCGGCTGGAGCCATGCCTGGCCAGCAAGGTGTGATTTTCGTGGTTCCCAGTGCTGGTTTGGCAGCCTGGGCAAGCAGGGAGCTGCGAGCTCTGCGTGGGCTCTGCACGGCGGTGTGCAGGCTCTGCATCTCCCTGCCTGTCAGCTCTTGCAGCGGGGGCCGGGGGTGCGAAGCAGCACAGGCTGCCCTCTGCCCTGCGTGTCCCACAGTATGCGAGGAAGCCGTGTGACGTCATGCCAAGGGAGGCTGATAACATTTCATTGAGGCAGGCGGAGAGAGAAAATAATTTTAGACCAAAGATTGCACTTTTATTTTAGGAATCCTGGCTGCCCTTGTGTGGTGTATACAGCCAGCAATCACCAAGGACATCCTCAAGGAATATGAGTGCTGCACATCAGCAGTGGTTCCTTGCTGTGATCTGTATCGCATCCACAGTACAATGTACTTTGCTTTTGATTTGATGCTAAAAGGACAGCTACAGCTTCCTAATAAAGTGATTGTATTTCAGTTTAAAATACAAATTAAAGTAATGATTAAACCTTGAAATTTGGATTGTGATTATATTCTTGTAAGAAAGAATTTATTAAAATCCTATATTGTGACTGCAGACTGACATTACAGATTTAAGGTTATTACTAGTTTATACTTTTTACCTGAAAAATATTTCCAGTTTGTAAAGGTACATTTTGCTACATTGCTACATTTTGGCCTTTACCATGTAGGGGAAAAAATTAATGATCACAGTGAAAATGTGAAAAATTATGCTTTTAAAAATCCATACGTGAATACTTGCTTTGAAAATCCTCAGTCTCTGTAATAAAGAGGATTAAAAAAAAAGCAGAAATGGAGAAGAGACTACTGCCTACTTTTGACTTATTTAAATATGCACAGAGCTTCCTCCATTTTAATCTTCCTTATAAAAAGATGGCTGTGTTACTAAAGCTGGCAACCCCCCAGAAACCAGCATCATTTTTTTGTCATCCAGCTCAGCTGAGCAAGGCTAACGTGGAGTGGGGACCCCCTTCAGCCAACTAAGCAACCAGGACGATTCATAATTCATAAGTGCTTCCAGCCATCCAGCTGAATACATTTGGATTAGTTCTCATTTCTTCGTGCAATCCCTGATTTCATTATTCTCTCCTGCGAGCAAATACACCCACGTTCAGCCCTCTGCAAAGATGCTGTGCCAAGCATGGCTTTGTCTGGGATTAGCAACTGCCGGGCTTTGGGGGATCTCTGGCTTTGATGAATGCTGATTTTTTTTTAATTGACTGGGGAAGGGGGGTGTCCGTGTGCCCGAGGAGCTCTCCTGTCTGACCAGCGATTTTTTCCGTGAGGATTTGTGGACGGTGGTGTGGAGTATTCCAAAATGCCTGAAGCAAACTATTTGTTATCTGTATCTTGGGGTTATATTAAGGTGGGTTTAAATCCTGAAGGATTATAAATGACTGTTTTTTTGTGCTGTATTGCGTGGATAAAACCTCTATAAGGAAAACATGCTTTTTAAATGGTTATTTATGTGTACTGTATGGCAAGAGATAACCATGTGTGTACTGTGCATGCGGCATACATGTATATAAATTTTTTTCCCCTTTGGGAATTCACTGTTGCGGGATAAAATGATGCAACAATGAAAATGTGTGACTAGAAAATTAGGAGGATCATAGCATGTATATCTGGGTGAGCAAATGCTTGAATCTACATTTACTGTAACGATCCAAGCAGATCTTAAGATTTATGGCATATTTCTCCTCTGTTCTGTTCTGAACATACGCAATTGTCTTTTACTTGCATAATTCAAAATGGAGCAAACTTATAAACTTGAGAACAAAAGAAGGTTAGAGGATGTGGAATATAAAACCAATACAAGAATTTGATCTTTCAGAGAGATCACCTGAAACATTATCTTCTCATTTGTTACAGTAAAAACTAATACGCATCTTTGGAGAAAATTAATTTTGTAGTTTAGTGTAATGAAAAGAAATATCTAGTCATGATGATGCTGAACAGTATCTAAATGAAACCATATGTCACTGACACTGTTCCAAATAACTCCAGAATTTTGCTTTAACATCTTGTTTGTGGACTTGCTTGTGATACACTTAGAGCTCTATTAATTTGGAAAAGCATCCAGAAAAATGCAGTCTTTGTGTATGTGCTCTTCCCCTCCCAGTTCAAGAGGATGCTGAACCGGGAGCTGACACACCTCTCCGAGATGAGCCGCTCCGGCAACCAGGTGTCCGAGTACATTTCCAACACTTTCCTGGGTAAGGCATTGCATCCCAAGCTTTCGGGTGACTCAAGAGATAACAATTAATGGCAGCCTAATAGACACCGGTCAATCCTTGTGCCCAGTTTTCCTTTGGGGCAGAGCGTTACTTAAATATTTTGATTTTTCACTTTTGAAATGGATATGGGGAGGAAAATAATACAGTGTTTGAATAAGTCTATCCACAGAAGAATTTCTTCCCCAAATCAAAAGATTTTTCTGTTCACACTGAATTAAGTTATTGGTAGCTGCATTATGCAGTATTTGATTCTTGTGTTGACCTTACGGAAAGGACAAAGTCACACAAGCCCAACTGCATATTGCCCATCTTTGCAACTACTACCTCTTACAGCTGCATCTTCACCCTTCAGAAACAGGGGTTCAGACAAGTAGGTTCAGCCCAGACATTTTATATATTACTTTGTGTGTATTTGCTCATTTTTCACTGGAAGTCAGAATAAAGGATAAAGAGAATATATTGCATTTCATTAGTTTTATTGGAGCTCATAGGACTACTGACATGAATTAATCCTCTGTGTTTACAGAATATATCTGTTATGAAAAATAAAATTTTCTGTGTTTTCAAGCAGCCTAGAATTTGTGACCATTTGCATATAAAATGAAGCTTAGCCCAGGACCCTCATATACATATCTCTGAGTCCAACAGCTTAAAATGCTGAGTGTATGTGGGATGCCGGATCTTGTGGGGGACTCCTGCCTTGCAGTTAAGATGGCCCAGAATGCATTCACTGTATGACAAACAATTATTTCCATTAAGGGATTTTAAAGTGATTTCAATAGCCAGTTGCAACTGGAACTACTGCGTGCATTTAGGACACAACACATCATTAATAATCCATGTAAGCCTGTAGCTGCTTTGTGGGAATCCATTGGCCCTGTCTTATCACTCAGCTTAATCATGACATCCAGAACATGAAATACAGGGAACAGAAGCGAGACTGCCTAGCTGCCAGCCAGCAGGCCACTTCTTCAGCTGGGGAGCCTGGAGTGTATACAGTGCGCTGGGGATCATGACCACCATGGCGTTTTCAGGGAGTTTGTTGTTTATCAGCTCTTCACAGTAGGCATATGTCTCTGGAGCAGGATGTGCTGCAGCAGAAATACCTGATGTGGCTTGATACTGTAGACCTAATATAAAACTAATAAACCACACATACTCAAGTTAGTGGAGTTTGTATCTCAGCAGGGGCTAATTAGCTGGAGGTGCTCCTGGTGCTAATGGGGCTGTATTATTCCCCCTACTCAGGCTGGGTCAGGTAACTGCATTTCCCTTTGCAGGTCTTGACAACGGTCTTGTTCATTCCTGTTCTGCTTCTTCTCACATATTCTGTAATGGTTTTGTGGCAGTATGAGGGCAACTCAACCACTTAGGACTGTGTTAATGCCAAGTGGTGCAGGCTTTCCAGATTGGGCCAGATTGCAACTTGATTGCTCATATTAAATAGAAATGACTAAAGCTTTTAAAAGGATCTTAAAGCTTTTTTTAGGAAGTCATGCTGCTACATTTTTTCCCCCCTAAAATTTGGTTTAAAATCAAATGAACACACAAAATAACAGGAGTCTACAACTGAGGAAGTTGAACAAACAAACAAAAAAGAAATACGTGGATAGGACATTGATTTGTCTCCAAACAGTGTTTGTTAGATGAGGATAACTTACAGATATTAAAACCAGATCACGTTACTTCATTCAGTCTCTTGACATTATTAAAAGAGCTGAGGAGTGCACCAAGAAGTGATGTCCTCTGCAGAGGGGCTGGCTAGTCCTGCAGTCACCATTTGGTCAGTGAGAGCAAGAAGGCCAGCTTTAGATCCATATGAAGGACAAAGATGAAAAGCGGTGGTAAACAGGGAAGATGATGATGGCTTTTTAGCACATCCCTTTCTTAAGGGGTGAGGGGTGTTGCTGCTGCCACCACCGTAGGGACATGATTTAACAAATTATAGATATTTCTGTTCAAGAATGTCCATTTTATGCTCCCTTAGCGTTAGTCATTGCTAAGGAGATTATAGAGAGGGAAGTCCTGTTGTTCAGCAAAAACACACAAGGGAAACACCCATTGATGTCAGCTTGACTGTTGCTGTGAATAATGGCTTCTTCCTTAATTGCAGTATTGCAGGCACACTGGTAGTTCTCATTTAGAGATTTTTAATTAAGCCAAGGCAAAAGTAACTAATGCTTAGATGCCTAGTCCCTCCACAGGTCCTCAGAGATGCGAAGGTGCAAAGACATTATAGTAGCCTTTTCTAACAGTTAATGAAAAAATGGTTAGTATGGAAGTAATTAGCCACTGTATCTCCATTTTAATGCAGCAAATAAATCAGTTTTAAAGGCAGTTATTAGCAAATGTGGATACATTTATTTATTAAACACATCTCTACAGCCAAGTTTGTGCCCAACTAGGTGTCTACTTAATGTGCACTAATACTGTCACTATCTCTGAGCATGACAATAGCAATATGGCCTGTGCATTGTATGTTATTCTATATGCATTTGTAAAGGACAAACCTTTAATTAATCAGCAACACCAATTTGTTATTGGGTTAGTGTTTTAAGAGCAGGGGGTATGGAGATGAGTTTGGCCCTAATAAGTGTCAATAGAGTGAATGTGAAGACATATCCTATGTACTATATTGAGAAAAAAAATATGTTGTTTGAATACATATTTTATTTTCCTGAAAATAGGTAGTAAAAATTAATTGAGATCTAGCCATAAGCAGAACCTGGTGCCCTTCAGGCATGGAGAGCTAGCTCCTGCACATGTGCTGTATCCCCATGCGATGCAGCTTGAAAATGGCTACGATGAAAGCAGCCTGGCACTTATGTCCCATCAGGGCTCATTGGGAAGGTTCAGTCTTGCAGAGGGCAAACAGAGGTTATATGACTGTTTTGCTTTGATTTTGGTTCAGTTCTGTTGCAAAATTAGAGAAGGCCCCCAGCAGAAATACATGGGTTTGAACTGGTGTGCAGAGCCACTTAATCAGCAGGGTGATTTTGGGGGGTGTGATGGGTGCTTGTACTGCGAACGATGTTGAGTCATTTCACCTTTATTTGTTACAGACAAGCAGAATGATGTGGAGATTCCTTCTCCCACCCAGAAAGACAGAGAGAAGAAGAAAAAACAGCAGCTCATGACACAGATCAGTGGAGTGAAAAAATTAATGCATAGTTCAAGCTTAAATAACACCAGCATTTCACGATTTGGTGTGAAAACAGAAAAGGAAGACCATCTGGCCAAGGTATGACAGATTCTTGCAGTTCTGGGAGAATCGTTATTATCTGGAAGCTGGGGGCGGACTGGCTGGATGGACCACCCCCCACTTGTAAAATTGGAATTGGTACCCCTGAAGTGATATGGCCATTACAAATGCTGTAATTAATGGTACCAGGCCCTAACAGCATATTCGATATTCATAAATTGCTTGAAAATATCCCTAAAATAATTTTAAAAATGTGATGAAGACTGAGGAGAGCAGTTATCAAACACAGGAATATATAACAACGCTATGTGCAGCAAGCTGGCTATGGGGCCTTTGTGTCTGTCCGGGCATTTCTTGCTACCTAGAAACACACGTCACAAATAATTCCCCTGCCACAAAGAGAAATGTCATCTCCTTGTACAAGTGCTTTGGCATCAGCCCTTCACAGTTACTCTGTGTTCATGTACTTTATTAAGTAGCGTGTTCATGCACTTACATAATTACCATAATAAAGATTGAATTTGCATATTTTTAAACTTTTGGAAAATGAAAAAGATGTGGTAAAGTGATAAATGCAGAATTGTCTTGAAAAATATTGTAACCGTTCTCTTTCTATCCTTTCAAAAGGAACTGGAAGATCTGAATAAGTGGGGTCTCAACATATTTAATGTTGCAAGGTATTCCCACAACAGACCGCTCACCTGCATTATGTATGCTATATTTCAGGTTAGTAATTTTCTGATCAAATTTGCTGTTCTTCTACCACACTATTTTAATTTCTAATTGCTTTCTGTTTTGTTGCCTTCTACAGTATGACATCCTTATTTGATATATGCATATATGCTTGTACCATTTATTATACAGGAGCGAGATCTACTAAAAACATTCAAGATCTCATCAGACACTTTTGTGACGTACATGATGACGTTAGAAGACCACTACCATTCAGATGTAGCTTACCATAACAGCCTCCATGCTGCTGATGTTGCCCAGTCCACACATGTTCTGCTCTCTACCCCCGCGCTGGATGTGAGTTACCTAGTTTGAGCTAAGTGCTTTGTGTTGGGCAGTCGTCATATTTAAAGGTGGGATGGAGGCTTAAAAGCAGCACATTGCCTATATGAACACAGGAGAAAAACCTGAAGCTGAGTCAATCACTAGTAGCACTCAGACTTGCAAAAAGCAATGTGCTGCCTGCTCTTCTGAGGGCTCAGGCCAGGGAAGTCACCATTAAGAAATTTCAGCAGCAGCTTTGCCTGTAACATATTTCATCTTAAAGAGCACATGCTGCTTGTAGACCTTTCTTCTGAGTCAGAAAACTTAATTCAAAAAGTACGAGTTGTTTCTCTAAATCAGCCTCCCAAACTGTTGAGAGATAAAACATAAGGACTTCTCTGACAAATTCCTTTTTTCCTTCCTAGGCCGTCTTCACTGATTTGGAAATACTTGCTGCAATTTTTGCAGCTGCAATTCATGATGTGGATCACCCCGGGGTCTCCAATCAATTTCTTATTAATACAAGTGAGTTTTCTTTCAAATACAGCAATAATGGAAACTAATGGAAATGCATTTTCCATTACAACGAGGTCACAAATTATGTCTTTCAGACTGCATTGCTTTCTCAAAATACTGTGCAGTAAACTAGTTAGATGCTTTGAAATAAAGCAGTAATTAAAATGAAATTCCTAAAAAAGGAAGCTATTGTAGTGCAATTTGTCAGTGCCCTTGAATCTTGTGAATATTACTACTTGTCAACACATAATAATTCTTCCAGTCCTGAGTACAAATTGTATCATTAATATAAGATAATAACACTATTGCTATTGACAATGATAAAGCTAAATATTGTGGTTCATATTGTGTTCTGCAACAGGCTAAGCATGTATCTTGATTCAAAAATATGGGTATTGTTCTTTTTTGGAAAGTGCAGGATTCATGCTTTCTGTTGTCAGTGATTCTGAAGCCTGTAACTAAGTCAACCGAGTACTATTTTGCTCATTAGAACCGAGCAAAGGGCTGTTTGTATTATATACATATGTGCTCAGATTAGAAAACTGCACGCTCTTGGCACACATGAAGCAAAAAAAGAAAACTTTCCCCAATTTATTGCTTACAGATAAACATTTCAGTACCCAGGAGAAGTGTTCGCTGTTTGAAATCACACATTTCACGTGCTGGAGTGACATATTTTTGTTGCTTTGCTAGATTCTGAACTAGCCCTGATGTACAACGATGAATCCGTCTTGGAGAACCACCATCTCGCTGTGGGGTTCAAACTGCTTCAAGAGGAACATTGTGACATCTTCCAGAACCTGACCAAGAAACAGCGTCAGACTCTCAGGAAGATGGTGATTGACATGGTATGAACTATACACACCCTGCCCCTCTTCTTCAACAAAAAAAATGGCTTCTTTGTATGGTTGCCCATACTGAGATTGTGTTTTCACTTCTGTAAAGGTATTGGCGACAGATATGTCCAAGCATATGAGTCTGTTAGCTGATCTGAAGACTATGGTGGAAACTAAGAAAGTGACCAGTTCAGGAGTCCTCCTTCTGGACAACTACACAGACAGAATACAGGTATGTCAGCCAAGTTTCCTGGATTTTGTGTATTTTGTTCAGGATTGAAGAAACCATGCTCCTGTTTTCACTGTGGCTTTTAAATGGACCATATATAGGAGCTACTGACCTACATTTTCAGCAATCATTTTCTTCTGCACCGCAAAGAGGTACAAGGTGGTCCCATATATTTTTTAGGTAAAGGGGATTATGTTTTTAACACTCAGAGCATGGAACTGCAAACATGCACATTCTTCTGAAGTTAATCTGTAAGGCTGAGTTTTTGAGGGCTCCTGAATTTCCTTGCTGCTTTTCCCATTTTTTTCTCCTGCCAAAAAAGTATAGCAAGATTGCTATAGCACTGTGAGATTGCAAGAATTTAATTTGTAACTCCATACCTAAAGCAACTCTTACACTGGGCTGAAATTAGTGATGTACAGTCTGTTCCCTATGTAATCTAATCCTTGATTTACAGAAATGACAAAGCAGTACTGGAACAGAGTTACGTAGTTAGTAGGACAAGATACATCCTGATCTCCTCTTTCATGGCCAACCTCTTAAGAACAGATTCATAGGAAAACTCTCCTTACATTTTTACTTAAGACTGCTGATATTAAAACATGTCACTCCATTGCTCTCTAAATCCTTGTGGCCACAGTTAGTCAGGCACATTTTTTGTGTGTGTGGAAGGGATATTACTCATTTAATAAAGTAGGAGCATTTAACCATCTGAGAGCATGGAAATAAATTTTGAATGGTGGAAAGCACCTGCATTCAAAAACAAACCTATATGATGTAATGAACATTGCCACAACTTCACCCTGTGTAAGTATCAAGTTGTCTGAAAAACATACAGCATGTTTTACTTTTGAAGCAGACCGTAGCAGCTAGTCTCATATATGGAGATGTTACGATGTTAATATTTTTATACGCTGTTGCATAATCGAAGAGTCTTGTGGTTAAATGTTCTGAATTAAGCAAGTAGATACAGCTTGAAACCGTCCTTTTTCCATTTGATTTTATGTTTTCTGATTAATGTAATTGCAGGTTCTCCGAAATATGGTACATTGTGCGGACTTGAGTAATCCCACAAAGTCTCTGGAACTGTACCGGCAGTGGACAGACAGGATCATGGAGGAGTTCTTCCAGCAGGGAGACAAAGAGCGAGAAAGAGGAATGGAAATCAGTCCAATGTGTGACAAACACACAGCGTCAGTGGAAAAATCACAGGTAATTGGCCGTAAGCTGCATTTTTGTACTGCCTAAGCTTGTATTTTTAAAGCAGAGACAAAATTCATCTGCTTTCTCTAGCACAATTAGGCAAACAGCCAACTGTTCAGAGGGTTGGTTCTGATTGACCCTGACATCCAGCTGTGCCTGAAGCTCATATAGACTGACGAGGCTGTTCAGACTCCTTTATGTACCCCTTGGCATCTCCTCATTTCCAAATGCATGTTCATCTTGCCCTGTTTACGTCCCAGTTTCCTGAGTGAGTTGGTTTGCTTTTGTTCCCCAGGCTTGAAAAGTGCAAATCTGATCCCCTTCTGCCAGGTCTCTTCTGCCTTCACGCCCCCCAGCCTCCTTAATTAGCACCTACTAAACCTACTGACATCGTACCCCATGTTAGACATTTATAGCAATGCCAGCCCCGGTGTACTGCAGGGTTAGGAGCTTCTCCCTGCTGAGATCTGCTTCAGGACACTGGAAAAGTCTGGATGTCAGTTGTTTTTCAGCCTCGTGCAGAAGAGTTTTGCAGTGCATGATCTGGCCGCTTAATTTAGAGGTCTGATGGAGCTGCTGTGTGCCAGGCAAAGTCAAAGAAATATTAATTCATGTCAATACAAACCTTAAAAGGAGCTGGATATGTCTTGTTTTTTTGAGATTAACTGGCTCATCCCTAGTTCTGATTCATAGATTAAACGGTTTCAAGGTCAGATTTTGTTCTGACCTACGTAGCACAGGCCGTAAAATTTCACCCGGTTAGTCTGTAATGAAGCTGGTAATTTATGTTTGCCTAAACATATTCCAATTTTTATATAATGGTGTCTTAGGTTGTTGTTTTTAAATGACTCGAGCAAGTCATCATCAAGGTTTTTCAGCTTGAATAAGTAACGAAATTGATGATAATTATTTCCAAATGTCCTCTAGGGCTAAGCCAAGTGGTTTCAAAATTATTCAGTCAACCGCATGGTGATTTTGTTGGAAAAATCTGTATTATTTGTTAACCTAACAAGAAATGACTCCTTTGGCCAGGCTTGGCCAGAAAATGCTGATGTGCTCCGCATGTGAGCTCCAATTAATTTTTTGCTTCACATATGCACTTCACAGAGGTTTCAAAATGGCATTTTTGCTATGAAAAAAGAACAGGAATTGCACAAAATTGCTACCATGGAAATCCCAACTAGTGGCAAAGGAGAAAGGGAGGTGGCATGTCCGTTCTGGAATGAAACAAGGAACTGATGGGGAAAATAGTATGGAAGTATTTAAAAGCTCTGGATGGTACCTCTTTACATCAAAATATTTTAACATCAGTGCGCAGCCATCTGGCCAGCTATTCTGTGATTTGGGATGTTTGTTTAAAGAAACAATGACATGGTTATGAAGTGACCGATCTCTAGCCATTGGTGCTGTATAGCGCTTGAGCATTTTGGGTGGTGGGAAAGCCATCAGCTAGCCATACAGACATTTTTTTTCACTTTAAAAGTGCTCCGGAACATGTGCTGCAGGAAATTTTCATCACCTTTTTGTTTAAGCTGCCTCAACAGTATGCTACAATTGAATGTTAATGGTTCTATTGACATCCTGTTGTGTCTGAAGAAGGCATGTGTGATTTCCAAAGCAAACATCTGCACGTTGAGTCTGGCCCCTTTGAGAGCCATTTTCCTGCTGCACAGAAGTGTTGTCCAGCGGAGCGAGGAGAGAAGTGACACATTCTGCCAAGACGGAAGAATTTCAATCCTCTTTATGGCCATTCAGTTTTCTCCATCCTGGACGTACGTCCTCTTAGTCAGACAATTGAAAAATGATTTAGCTCAGAGCTTACGCGCCAACCGGCGGAAGGACCAACAGACTCAGCCGCAACCCTCACTGTTTCCACCGCTGGCACGTCACTCCATGGGAGTCGCGCAGCAGCGGTCTGTCCGCCTTCGTGCGGGAGGAGTACTTCTTGGGATGAGCTGCCCTGCTCTCCACACTCCTTCCAAAACAAAATGAAAGGAAAGGAAAACTCTACCAGGGCTGGCTCCACAGAGAAACACAGTGGCTGCTTTGGCAGAGGAGAGGAGAAATGCTGAAATGTTTAAAGATGCAGGACCATAAAACAGTTCAGAATAGGTACAAACTACACACCACAGTAAAATACATCTAAAGGTCAAACTTCAGTCCATAAAAGCAGAGACATTCAGCATTAGGACAGCTGCTCGTCCTGGGAGCACTGGCGTTTTCACAGCTGCCAGCCACATGCATACCCTGGGGTAACGGCAGCGTTGCCATAAATGCACCAGCCTTGTCCACAGTCATCAGGGCATCCTGTCTGAGATAGAGCAAACTCCCTCAGTGCTTAGGGTAGAGGCAATGATCGTCTAAAATGTCTCTCTGCACTAACAGCTGGTAAGAGGTGTCCCTCAGTGGGATGTTCTGTCTTCAGAGTGATGGCTTACCCTGCCTTCTGCAGGGTAGGGACTGAGCCGCTAGTCAGGAAGAGATAACTACAGGGCTATGTAAAATCGCGGATGCAGCCAGGGATGGGATTGGCAGCTGCATCGCTGAGTTTCCAGGTAGCTTCTGCTTTTAGTTAAACCTTCATCCAAGGTTTGTTTTTGGACAAGATGTCAACCTAGTCTGACGTTGTAGGTGCAGCTTTGGGTATCAGATGGTTATGTCTGCAAGTAGACTGTGCTGGTTTGGGGGCTTCCTCTGAGGTGGATATTTTGCTTGTAAAAATAATGTGTTTACAGCATTTGAGCTTTTTAGACACCCGTCTGCTCATGGCCGTTCCCTTCCCCTAAGTGTGCATGTTCCTGTGTTCTCAGGTGGGATTTATTGACTACATCGTCCATCCGCTCTGGGAGACGTGGGCTGACCTGGTGCAGCCCGATGCCCAGGACATCCTGGACACGCTGGAGGACAACAGGAACTGGTACCAGAGCATGATACCTCAGAGCCCATCTCCTCCGCTGGAGGAGCGGGGCAGGGACTGTCAGAGCCTGATGGAGAAGTTCCAGTTTGAACTGACATTGGAGGAGGAGGATTCAGATGGACCGGAGAAGGACAGCGAGAGCATCGGCTACTTCAGCAATACAAAGACACTCTGCGTGGCCAGCCCGGGCAAAGAGGATTCACAGAGGGAGGCGAACATAGAAATTGTGACAGAAGATACATCTCCTGTCGACACATAATGTCCCGTACCTGTGTGAGTGGATTTTAAACACTTAATGAGCATGCAAGCAGTCTCACGGACTAGCTTGCAGCCTGGGTCTGAGGCCTGTGTCTAACATTGGCTGAAAGATCTTCCCAGCTACTTGAGATTGGAGTCAGGGTTAAAGATCGTGTAGTGAATGATTGCTCAGGAAATTAACAGGTGATTTACATTGTGGTTTAAGCCTTGTCAGCTAAGAGCATCATGTTGTCCTGGAGCTGGCTTGGGTCGTGACTGAAGAGTAAATGACACACAACTGAGAGATTTTATACTGTTAGTTTTGGAATTTATACCAGTTAGACTG
Source organism: Anhinga rufa (assembly GCA_013400875.1). Taxonomy (NCBI): domain Eukaryota; kingdom Metazoa; phylum Chordata; class Aves; order Suliformes; family Anhingidae; genus Anhinga; species Anhinga rufa. Next base: position 39,396 of record VZTV01041974.1, on the reverse strand, counting down.
ATAGAAACTACTGATTAATAACTCTCCATATAAAACCTGTCCACCTGACCACCTGTCTGCAGACCTGTGTGCCTTCTTTGTAAACACTTTCATGTCTTTTCAAGAGTCTATTAATTCAATACACGGAGTTTAGTATAAAAAGTGACACAAAGTGTTTCAAAATTGACGGATACTTTTTTGATTCTTCCTGTTACAAGAAGCAGTCTTCCTTTTTTCATGGGCAATACCTGTCACTTTATTGCAGTTAATCACTTTTACAGACTAAATAGAAGGGAAACCCTCTGTTTTGCATTACTGCACCTTTAATCGTCTTCTTAATACCCCAGGTGACCCATTTAAAGTCACTTCATGCCATCGTGCACCATCTCTGTTCGCTTGCTAGGAATAACAGTATTTTTTCCTCAACAGGGTTTTATTTTTGTCATGTGCAGGATAGAGGGTAGTTTTTTTCCATGGCACAGCGCAGTACATATATAAGTAAGTGTGATACGGCAGCGTGTGACGCGCGTTCCCCCTCGGCAGCTCCTTGGCTCAGTGGAAGTTGCAAGCTCGGATATTTGTGTTTCTCGCGCCTGTCGTTCACGTTTCCTAGGTTTAGGTCCACCGTCCTCCTCCTGCACTGCCTTGAGCTCTAACACCTCCATTACTGTTTATAACAGTGTATTTATTACATAATGTATATACTGTAATGTTTTGTAAGTTATTAATTTATATGAATTAACATTGCCTGTCGGCGGCAATGTTAATTGTGTAGAAAACTCGGAATAAGAGTTGCCTTCTTTTCTTGTAACCTTTTGTATTGCATAAAATACAAGAACCTGAACATAGCTGAAGAGACAGACACAACCCAGGAAGGGCATTCGGGTGGCAGCCGCCTGCGGGGGGTTCGTCTTCATGGCGAGGCAGGGGGGGACCGGACCCCAGGGCATCGGGCGAGTGGTTGGAAGTGCTGAAAACTTGGAGGGGGGGGGGGCACTGAAAAAAGAAACCCCCTCGAACAGGCCGGCTTTTAAATGTCACGTTCCAATTTCTGAACAACCCAATGTGAATTTCTATGACAAAAATGTGAACTGATGTAATAATTGTGCTGTGAAACTTCTTCTGACAAAGCTTGTCCGGCATCGTGAGCAGTGTCAATCTCAGTTTGTAAAATATGTTTCAAGCTTTTGGTCCAACTTGTGACTAACTAGTTAATGAAAATAGCACAGTTGTGCATGATCAATGGGTTTGTATGTCTGTTGAACACTGCATTGTTCCAGGTGGTTATTTTATTGTTTCCAAAAGTTTCACACAATGTATGTTATAGTATTATATATTGTGTTCAGATGCATTCTTAAGAGATTTTTATATGAAGTGAATAAATGAAAGCATGACCCTGCCTGCGGCTCTTCGTGCTGCTTTTTTTAACAGGTCAGCGTGGGCAGTATCTCATCCGCAGGTGAAGGCAGCTGCGCTCGCTGTGCTCGGCTGGGACACGGCTGGCACGGGGTACAGTAAAACTGAACCCTCCTGTGGCCGAAACCCAGCGGACACGTGGAGCCCTTGTCTTAGGAACGGGAAGAGAAGGGTTTCTGTGGCCAGAGGGCACAGCCACCCTCTCCATCATGCTGGCTGCAAGACCTTCGCCTTCCTGAGCAGCAGCCGGCGGCGGAGCAGGGCTGGTGCCGGTGGCAGCGGCGACAGGAAGGCGGTGCAGACAGGAAGGCGATGGCCGCAGCCAGCAGTGCAGCCTTTGCCTGGCGCGGGGCGGCACTGGGGCCAGCTCGCGGGATGCTTTCATGTCCCGGCCTGACCCAAAACAACTGACTTTCCAGTAAAAAAACATCCTGCCGGCAGGCGGTGGGGGGGCAAGGGGATGGCGGGGACACTGTGCTGCTGGGGTCTCTCCCTGGGCCACCCTCGCTGCAGGTGATGCCGGGGGAGCTGCTGCCGTGGCACTGCGTGGGTCTCCACAGGCTTCCCCCAGTCCCGCTGGCTCCGAAATGAAGCGACGTGAAAGTGCAGATCCACCATCCTGTGTCTGCCTTCCCGTGCCGCACTTCATGGGAGCAGCGATTGCCATCCCACCACCATGCAAACACCTCCTGTCCGGGAAGGGGCTTCAGCCTCAGCTTGGCAGCTGACAGCATCACTGGGTGTGCCCGGCGCCTGCCTTGCTGGGAGCGGGGACGTCCCCGCGCCCACCCGCCACAGCACTGACCAGGGCATTTCTCCCAGTGCCTTGCCAGGGTTTTAACCACTGGTGAAAACTTCTTGGTGGTGCTGATACCAATTTCTCTTTTCCAGTGAATTTACCCCTGTGCATAATTTACACGTGCCTTTGCAGTGGCGGCTGCATCCGGCTGTGCTCGGTGCTGTGCCCACAGCTCCCGGGGGCGTACAAAGATGGGAAATGGGTTATCAGGCTGGGAAAACATTTGTGGTTCTGGGTGAAGAAAGTGGCCAACTAGGACAGACAGCAAGGAGCTGAAGCTGCAGGTGAACCAGCAGCACACCACCAGCAGACATGTTAGTGGGGAGGTGGTGTGCCCTGGTGCAGGGCCGACATGGGCACGGGGTGCTCTGCCCTGGCCCCCTCCCCTCCGCCTGCCTTCGCTTGCCTCCTTTCCTCTCCTTCCAATGACCTAGTTCTGCCAGGCAGCGGCTTCATCATGAGTACATGCAAATGCGGTTGGTGTTGCTCTGACGCTGAACTAACAGCTTCCTTTCACTTCTCAGCAGCAGCAGAGAAAATGCTCCGATGGCAGCTACGTTGCAAAACTAACCCAAATCCCTTCTGGTTTTCCTTCCATTTTTGGGGTGGGAAGTCTCAGTTCAGGTGCAGGGCAGCTTGCTGGCTGTTTTCCTCCTTCTCTCAGGGAACGAGGAACATGTTTTGGCTCTGCTTTACCATCCTCGCATCCAAAACTCCTGCTGGCCTCGAGCACCCCGTGGGGTTTGCATGGTTTCCTTCAGCATCGGAAGCACGTCCGCGTGGAGGCAGCGATGTGGTACTTCCTCCTCGCTTGTTAGGCCGGATGGACGGTGCTGATGGGTGCCTGCTCCCCCTCCTCGGTGGTCACCCCACAGGTGCGGCTGTGTTGCCTCCAGTGACCCCCCAGCAGGTTCTGGCTGTGCCCAGAGGGGCTGGGAATCGCCGCTACTCAGATATTGGGGGAAAGCAGGATGAAAAACAAAACCTGCAGGAAAACGGGGTGCAGAAAGTGTGCTTTTCTGGAGAGGGGGTGGCTCCCAGGTCTGCAACTGGGGTGTGCAACCAGGTGTGCAACCCGGGCATGCAACCAGCTGTGCAACTGCAGTGTGCAGCTGCAGCGTGCAGCTAGGGAATGCAACGGGGCTGTGCAGGCCAGGTGTGCAACGGGGGTGTGCAACGCTCACTGGTGCTGGGTCCAGGAGGGGCTGGGGTGTGTGGAGGGTGGAGGGTGCAGCACCCCAGCCCAGCTGGATAGGCTCAGGACCTCCAGCCTTGGGGCTGCAGGACGCGGGGGAGCACATGCTGTCCCCTCCTTGCTGCCAGTGTTAGTGATGGATGTTACCAACAGCCCCTAGTTCAGCAGTGGCCGAGTCGCAGCTATTCTCGAGGACATAGTTTCCCGCTGAGGCTATAGAGCTGTGTTTTCAGGGGGGATTTCCACCAGCCATAAACGCGCCCGTGGGTGTCAATCCTGGGGATGAGCCACTCTTTGCCCTGCACCGGGATCGGAGCTGGTGCTTCCCGGCAGCGCAGGGACAAGGGGCTCCCGTGGAGCCCCCGCTGCTGCCAGGAAACTTCTGACCCGGAGGTCGGCATTGTTAATAGAAACCATGATGCAAAGTAATAAAATAATAAACCAGCTCTTTTGCTTTTTCCCACAGCGCACGAGCGCTGTGCCTGCTCTCCTGGGTGTGGGGACGGTTTTCCATGTTCTTTTTTCCCCCTGGTCAATAGGAGTTAGGGACGAGCAGCAGGCGTTCCCACCTGCTGTCTGCCACAGTGATGCATGCCAGCGGCTGCAAGCCGGTGCTGGTTCCTGCTGCAGCCCGAGCCGCTCATGGTGATCTCCACCAGTGAAAAGTGTTGAAGAAATCTTGGGTTTCTTCCAAGGAAATGCTTCGGGAATGTGGTTTTCTCGTCTGAATAACGACACGCAGTGGCAGCCTTGTGGCAAGCCATTGGGCCAGCATTTGGGGGTGTCCCGTGCCCTTCACTGCGGCCCTGGCTGGGGACAGGGATGCGGGTCCCAGCGCTGGGGCCACCAGATGCCAAACATCGGGATGACTGAAGCCACAGAATTGCCTCCAGTTTGCATAAGTAGCAAAAACACCTTTAGAAATGTGCTTTTATTGTAGTGGGTGCTTGGTGCCTGGAAGCTGAATGCTTCTGCTCGCTTTTTGGCCCCACCAAGGTTTGCTTCATGTCTGTCACGTTCACACCATGCCACACACATCCCTGAGCACACCATGAACCACAGCACTGTGTCCCTCTCTGTGCCAGCCAGTGGAATGGAGCATTTCCCAGTCTATAATCCAACAGTAAGGATCTGCAAAGTGCTGGAAGTGGTTTGCTAGCCGAGGAGATTTAGGTGCCACTGGCTTAGAGTTCACCTAAAAGTCCTACGGATGAAAAAAAAAAAGAAATGAAAATCTGAAACACTGACAGTTTCATAGTCGAAAACAGGAAGGAGCTGGGGGCTGATGCACAAAGCACAGATTTTATCGAGTCTGCGGTGCTGGAACAGAGCCCAAGTGCTCACGGCACCAGTAGCCTCTGTGCAAAGGGGAGGTGGGTCTCACGGTCTGGCAGTAGGGGTACCGGCTGGGTTCGTCCCAGCACTGTCCGGGAAGGACAGGGCCGGTTGTGGCCTAGCTGATTCGATTTAAGATGCGTTTAGGTGTTTTAGCTCTCCCAAACGTCCGTTTTGGGGTGACACCATGAACCCATCCCTGAGGGCTCCCCGTCTCCAAGGGCTCCCATCCCTGAGGGCTCCCATCCCTGAGGGCATCCCCACCCCTGCTCTTGCCGCACAGGTTTCTGGTCTATGGGAAGGTATTTCTGCCATCCTGGTCAGATGCTTGTGTCATTGCAGGGGACAGCAAAGCTCTGGCCCGTGTGGGGCTGCGGGATGCATCCCTGTTGTGGGGGAGTACGGGCTCTGCAGCCCCCGTACCTTCCCAGAGCGGGGTCTCCTGGGACACCCATTCGTGTTACAGGGTTACCCACCCCACGACTTACTGGTGGGAGCGCTCGGATTCACAGGCTGTGAGCTGGGTGAAGCTTGTGCTGGTGATGCGGTTATGCACAAGGGGCCAAACGCTGATGGCAGCTGGGCCAGCTGCAGTCTGGCACCCTTTTGGGGGGCTGCAGGGGTGCTGGTGAAGGGCTGGCCCACAGGGGAGCCAGATGAGCCTGGGGACATCCTCATCCCCACCGCAAGCTTCTCATTGCAGGGAGAAGATTGCTGCAATTAAAAAAATATATATATTGCAGAAGACACTTTCCTGCAGGAGGGGGTCGTTGCTGGCAGCGGGTCCTGCCGTGGGTCCCACACAGGGTCCCCAGCTCCCCTGGGTCCCCCCCGCCCCAGCTGCTTGTGTTTAAACCAGCTTCGGTTGGGGCCAAGCAGAGGATTTTGGTTACGTGAAATAGTTGTGGTTTATTTCTTCCTCTGCCTCTGTCACCCTCCTGCCTTGCTGCCTGGGATGGGCCCTGCGAGTGGCCCTGCTCTGGCCGGGCATCACACCACACTTCGGGGTGCACCAACTGTGGTTTGGGGTGCAGCATGCCACATGTTGGGGGGCAGCACGCTGCAGTTCAGGGCGTACCATGCAGCATTCAGGCTGACTGGCCGGCCTGAGGAGGGGGTCACCACCGCACTGCGGACTCATTTCAGCCTGTGACAACGGCAGGGCCATGGAGCCGTCCCCAGGGAGCGTGGGTCCCCACGGCATGGGGCTCGGCCCGCTGCAGAGCCCGCTGCCCGCCCCATCCTGCCTGCACAGCTGTACAGCCCCCACGCTGCCTGCGCAGGGCTGCCTGCACAGCTGTACAGCTCCATCTGCCGAGGCCCCAGACCACTGCACAGCGCGGCGCGCCCCGGGAACATGGCCCAGCCGGGATGTGCACAGCGGGGATGTCCGCTGCAAGGGACACCGCTTGGACACACACAGCAGGGACACGCACCGCGGGGACACACACGGTCAGGGTCCAGCACAGCTGGAGCTATGCACAGCTGGAGACCCAGGCAGCTGGAGCAGTTAATGGCTGGGACCCAAACAGTTGGAGACATGCCAAGCTGTGGTCCCACATAGTCAGGGCTGTGCACAGCTGGAGCCCTGAACAGCTGGAGACTGAGCACAGCCAGTGCTTGAGCACAGCTGGATCCATGCACAGCTGGATCCATGCACAGCTGGAGCCCAATACAGCTGGAGGCAGCGACTCCAAGCCTGCTTTGGAGTGCTCACCTTTCGGGATCTCTCTGCCTTTTCTGCCAGGTTGCACAGGTGTTTCCTGGCAGGAACCCCTGCCCTCTCCCTGCTCTGATGTGCTCCAACATCGCTTCCTCTTGCTCCATAGCAGCTCACGGTTTCACATTCGCTGTGCTGATATGCAAGTGCAGCTGCTGGGATCCAAACCAGCTTCTTTGTCTCCCACCTTCTGTTCCTCCCATATAATATGCCCCACCTTCAGCTCCCACATTTTTTTATAGAATCTTACTATATGGGTCTTGCAAAAAAAAATTTTTTTTATAAGGGAGGGATAAATGTTTCTTCCCTGGCAATGTGGGCCACGTTGCTGGTGGCTGGAGGATGCAACCACATGAAGGGCATTTATGGGTGCTTGACCAAACATGACATTACCACCACATCAAAGGTGGGGAGCCATGAGGCTTGAGGTTACACGCTGCAGCAGCAATAAGGCTGAGCGTTTGACTTCCATTTGCCTTGAACTAAGCTGGCCATCATGTCTCCACAAAGTGTGCTCCGACCCAGCCTGCAACAGATGTCTGGAAACACCCTTGAAGGGTGAAGGAGACACCAGGAAGGACCATGCACTTTGCAGGGGGTTGGAGAGCGTCTTCTCAGGGCTTTGGAAACTGTCGGGGGCAAACACTTTCCCTCCTGCCCGCCCAGAGCACCACAGGTCTTCAGTAACCGTACCCTCTGCCTCAGGGCTACCTGTGCCCCTGCAGACCCTGCGCCGCGCTCCTGGGCAGGGTGGGTGCCATACCTGTGCAGCAGCCAGGGTGATCACCCACAGGAGCCCCCCGATGCCTGAACAACGTCCCTCTCCACAGCAAAATACAGGTAAATCCTTGCAGCAGCCCCAAAGCACACTCTTAGGGCTGGGGGAGCAGAGGTAGGAGGGTTTCACAGCAGAATGGTGGTAAGAATATTTTCAGCATTAAAATATTTTTTCCATAACCTCATTCTCAGCTGAGCTATTAGGGTTGAAACCTCCCCCCCTCAAAAAAAAATCAGCCCAAGGTGGGCAACTGTCAGAAAGCAGCAGCATGACTGGGTGGTGCTCGGCTGCGGCGCTGGGGAGGGGGGAGCAGGACATGCTCCCCGAGGACGCCCATGCCAGCCACATCTCTGGCCGAGCTGCACCCACCCATGCAGCAAGCAGGGTCCCGCCTGCACTGGGTGTTGCTGGACCCATGGGGGCTGTGCTGGTTCGACTTCTGTGAAGATGCAGCAGAGCCCTGTCTCTTTGCTCCCAGGGAACACGAGTTTGCTCCTGCATGGTCAAGGCGGCTGGGTTTTTTAAACTATTTAAAATTAATAAGCCATCACACCTAGAGGGGAACACATGTTTGAAATATTGTTGGATTTGGACCAGTGCAAAAATTCCCAGTTTGTCTTCCACGGGGGCTTCCCATCGCAGGCAGTGTGGCGGCGTGGCAGCATGGCTATGTCTCACAGTGCGCGCAGGCCAGCGCTGGGGGCAGCGGGCAGCATGTGGGGCACCCAGGGACACCCAGAGCTGTGCTCACCCGCTTTCCCCCGGCACAGCAGGGAGGAGTCCCCCTCAAGCCGGCACCAGAGCAGAAACCAGGCAGCGCATCTTTGGCTCATTTTATTTTGTTTTGCTGCAGATCACGGGTAATCCCGGTCTTGTTCTTTGAGATTTTTTCCCCCTTGCTAATTGATACTCTAATTAAGCTAGTGCTTAAACTATGGGGGAAAAGGGAACAGCACAGGAGCTCAGAGCCTGCTTTTATTTGTGCTAATGTCAAACGAGGGAACAGTGTCCAAATGCATGAATTTTCTTTGAAATACCCACAGCCAACGCCGTTCCTATAGAGTTTATGTTACATTTGAAGGNCCCACTGTGTGCTGCTGAGCCTCCCTTTCCACCCTTGGGGTGCAGTGTCTCAAATTAAATGAATGTCTATTCGGGCAGAATTGGATTAAGTGGTATTTTCGGGGCTCCCTTGCATGCATGCGCCCAGGGGCCAGATCCTGGCCCAGCTTCCCGGCGAGGGGGGCTCATCCCCCGCTCCCACCTCCCAGCGCCCACTGGGGATGCTGGCTGCAACATGGGGTGGTGGGGTGCCCCCAGCCCAGTGAGGCATCGGAGGCCAGGGTGCAGTGCTGACCCACTGCCCAGGGATGTATGCAGAGGCGTATTCCCATCCTAAAAGCATGCTTGGGGCTGACGCTTTCAGTGGTCAAATCCAAAACAGGCTTAACAATATTTAGGACCAGGTGTGTGGTGTGAAGCGGGGCTGCTGGCTGCAAAACCCCATGCCTGTGGTGCACAAAAGGACTTTTCCAGTGCTCCTGAAAGCCTTCTTTATATATATATTTATAAAAGCAGTTAACAATATTCCCTCTGTTGTCTCTTTTCTGAACAGTTGGGTGGTTTGTCCATTTCAGGCCCAGAAATGGTGACAACCTGGGTGCGTGCAGGGCTGCAGCGGCTCCAGGGGCAAGGTTTTCGGCTCACGTCCCTGCAGGAGGATGGCAGGGCCAGAGCATCCCTGTGGCAGCTCTCAGCTGTGCCTCGTCCCTGTTGGGATGTGGTGCTGGGGTACTGGGGCAGGTGATTAGCCTGATTAGCCCCTGATTAGCAGGGGTGTGGGTGGGGGCCAGGAGTAGCTTCTGGTGCAGGAGAGGTGGCTGAGAGGAAGAGGAGGGAGTAGAAGAAGCTGGGTTCTGGTGTGGTATATGCAGAAGGTGTTCTTCCCTCCTTGGTGGAGGTGGGTTTTGGTCACCGCTCCACCAGCGGTGCTGGTAAGTGGGTATTTTTGAATGCAGTGCCTCTTTGCTGTGCGATTTGCAGTGATATGGAACAGGAATCCCAACCACGCTGGCAGGAGCAGCTTGCAGGGCGTGCATGGGGTTCCCATCGTGCCTTTACGCCCCAGGGTGTAGCCTAATTACCTCTGCTTACATGATAGCTATTAAATAAGGCAGAGTTGGCTCTGGCAGTGTTAAATTGCTCCTTCAGTGTGCAAGTTGTGCCTCCGCTCCGCCAACACCTCTGTGCCGCAGGGGCACCTGGCTGCTGCTCGGTGGAGGGGCCCTGCTCAGCAAAATGTGAGTTTTGGGGGGCGCTGAGCTGGCCTGCTGGCTCCAGCGCACAAGTGCCTGCTGCCCTCCGTGCCCCGCGTCCTGCTTGTACTCGGTGATGGAGGAGGCTAGTCCCATGAGACACCGTGTTCGGTTTCAGGGGAGCCACTGCCCGTTTCCAGCCCTGTTGTGACTTGTGCCGTGGCTGTGAGTAGGGGGGTTGCTTGCACTTGGGGCCCTGTGGGATGCTGCTGTGCTGGTTCTCAGCCTGGGCTGGGTGTTTTGTGGGGGTGCTTGGCAGGGTGGAGAGCCTTTTGCAGGGTGCTCCTCAGGGGCTGGCAATGGTTTTGTCCCCCCTAGGGCTGTTTCCCTGTGTGCTGGTGGGGACAGGTGTTGGGGAAAGGCAAGAGGCAACATGTGGAGAAGTGTGGGCAGGAGGGGCTGGCAAGGCTGGTGGGGCCAGGTGCACTGCTTGCGCCTGTGCCGTGCTCTGCTCCTGTTGCATCCCCAGCGATCCTCCTCTGTGCCAAAGATTTGCTGTCCTCTGTATCCAGAGGAGAGCCGAGTGCACTGAGTTTCTCTTTAAATGCACGATAAGCGCGTTTTTCCCTAGCACTGCTGGGAAAGCAGGCACCCCATCCGGTTCTCCTGCCTTTCTGAGTGCACATCCCCAAAGGGCTATGACACTGCGGGCGAGGGCTTGCTCCCGCATCTCTCCTTGCCGCAGCTCCCTGAGATAGAAAGGGCCTGGCAGCTCTTTGTGCATGGGAAAACCCGAGATGAATAGAGCAAAAAACCTAATAGAGCAGAAGGTAACGGGCTTTATTGTGGAGCGAGGAGCAGCTGCGTCCTGAAAGGGGCCCTGTGCCAGGAGATGTGTGGGGATACAGGCGGGTGCTGCTCCTCTCCTCCTTCCAGCCCCTGCCAGGGCAGGGCAGCGCAGCCTGTGGTCCCTGGTGCTTCTGCCTGGGGTGGTGGCAATGAGCTCCCCATGATGGGAAGGAAAGGACAAGGTGGGGCCTGGTGGCTGACAGGGCTTGTTCCTGTCAGCTCCTTGAGCTGGTCTAGCACTGCTCCCGCTGGGGGACTGTGGGTGTATGTGCAATACTCTGGCTGTGCAAAACATGATGCAGGGTGGTTGAGTCCAGTAGCCTCTTGGGGCACGGCCTTTTCCGGTTCAGCTTCAGAGGTACTGGTACCATCTGATGCTGTCTTCACAGCCTCCTGAGCTTACCGGAGACTTGGGCGAGATGACTCTGATGGGGCCCTGCTTCTACCAGCCTCCTTCCCTGGTAGGGAGAAGCCTTTTGAGCAAGGAATCTCCTAAATATGTCACTTTATCAGAGCCCAAATGGCAGCCTATGCAAGGGTTTGGGTTTGTCTTTAGCTGTCCTACAGCAAAGCACAAACATCCATGTTCACAGTGAGACTCCCGCATCCCAGGATTTAGAACATCTAGCAAATGCACACTGACCTCCAGCACCGTGCACAGAAGAAACTTATTTTACAGAGGAAGAGGCAAATGGTTGAACTTTGTTGGAAAGTCTATTTTGCAGGTGATGGGAGCTATCAGTAATGAGGCTGCCAGAGGCTCTGGCCTCATCCACTGTGTTTCCACCTGGAACAGATAAACGGATGAGCTTATCTTTAGTAAAGGTTTAATTATGGTTTAGCAAAAGGGTTGTGGAGCCATGTACGTGGAGATGTAAACAGTCCACCGGCTGCCCGTTACTGCCGTTAATGCTGGGGGATTTGCCAGGGCCAGATCCTGTGCAGGGATGAAGCTGGCAGATTGGAGCTTTATTTAGCAAATCCCCATCGTGCTGCACCCCACGCTCCTTGCCCGCCCCGGGGGCACCATGTCCCCGGCCGGCCAGGGGACGAGCTGGGCTCCTCCGCTCCTGCGGCGCCTGTCACATGTACCTAAAGCATGACTCTGCTCGGATATGAGTAATGCACTCCGGTGACTCATTTTCTGCCTTTTTTTTTTTTAAGGCCGTTGACTTTGTCTTTTGATGTTTACTTGCAGCCTCCTAATGCATATCCTTCAGGAGCCACCTCAGCTTTCCAGCACTTTTGCTGAGAAATGTCCATGTGTCAGCTAGTGTGGCTGGAAATTGTTTGGAAACACCAATTTTACCTTGAAATGAGAGGGACTTGCCCTCCCTGGGGAGATGGGTGTGCTCCAGCAAAGACTCGGCTCTCCCTGTGCCTCCTGGCTTTGGGAGGGAGCCGGTTCAGGGTGTCATTAGTGTGGGGTTAATTTTGCCCTCAGGAAGATGAAGGTTGGCTTTTCTACTTGACAAGAATTATTTCGTGAGGTCAGGCCATCCTGCAGAGCTGACCAAAGCTGGAGCTGCATTGTGGTTACCAATAACCCATGAGATCCGTACCTGTACTAATGCAGTACATGCTGGTGCAATGTAGATGCTGCCGTAGCTCAGCACCAAAATGGAGGAATTTGGTGAAGAGAACTTATTTACCCATTTCCCAGCTCGGGAGGGGGGTTTGCAGGGCAAGTTACAGCTCTTCTTGTTTGTTTAAGGAACGTAAACCCTGCTGGGGAGCATCACGAGAACTGTGGGAGGTGGGCTGGCAGGTCTGTCTCGGCTGGAAGAGGAGCTGCTGGGATGCAGGATGGCTGCAGCAGCACCGTGCCATGCTGTGCAATAGCTATGTGAATTTCAGAAGATAAGTGTTGGTGTGTCCGGGAGGGATTTGGACATGGCAGGTGTGTGCCCCTCATCTGGGTGTCCTGCCACATGTGCCAGCCCAGTTCCTTGGGACATTTTGGGGCTGGTCTGGGGCAGCAGTGGAGTAATGTTCAGCAGGTTGCGCTTGCCCTGGGATTACAAGCGGATTTCCTGAAGGTGCTGAGCACCCTTCCCTGCAACCCTGCTGCCTGCACCGAAAGAGCAGGCAGCTGAGGCAGCTCGCAGGAGCTCCTTGCTGGGATTAAACAAACCATCTGTTAAATAATCCCGTCCCTCCAGCCGGGCATGTAGCAGCTTCTCGCTGGCAGGGATGGGTGAGGGCTGCAGCCGCAGATGCTTTGGGGCTGGTGACACTTGATGCTGCAGCTGATGATGTGGTGTTGAAGCTCGTTTCCTCACTGGTGTAACTGAACCCTCAGAGGTGCTTGGCTTCTGGGCTTTGTTTTAGTAGGAAAAATGAGACTTTTTTTTTTTTTTTAATGGGGAAAAATGATGTGGGTATTGTTTTCCCTGCCTGTGAGCATGGTGGAGTCCTGAGAAATGTGTGGCTGATGGGGCTGAGTCCTAAAGATGACGATGCAGGGTGGGAGGTAGAAGTTACATTTTCATCATGGATACAAGGTCACGCTGAAAAGCCGTGTTTGTGAGTGCTGGAATAGGCTGGTTATGCTGAAATGCTGCTGTAGTGCCCAGTGGGGAGCAGAGATGGGGGAGGTAGCTCCTCTGTGCATGCAGGTTGGTGCTGATGGTCATAATTCCTGTCTTTGCTGGGCAATGAGCTGTGGTGGTGGCCTTGGGGCCAGACCCACATGTGCCCCTGGGATGGGTAGCTGATAGGCCAGAAGGGTGTGCTGCCATCCAGTGAGACCTGGGCAGGCTGGAGAGCTGGGCCGAGGGGAACCTCATGGGATTCAACAAGAGCAAGTGCAAGGTCCTGCCCCTGGGGAGGAACAACCCCAGGCACCAGTACAGGCTGGGGCTGACCTGCTGGGAAGCAGCTCTGCTGAGAAGGCCCTGGGAGTGCTGCTGGGCAGCAGGTGACCCTGAGCCAGCGCTGGGCCCTCGGGGCCAAGAAGGGCAGCGGTGTCCTGGGCTGCATGAACAGGAGTGTGGGCAGCAGGGCGAGGGAGGCCATCCTGCCCCTCTGCTCTGCCCTGGTGAGGCCACATCTGGAGTGCTGTGTCCAGTTCTGGGCCCCCCAGTGCCAGAAGGACAGGGAGCTGCAGGAGCAAGTCCAGAGGAGAGCCACAAGGATGATCAGGGGACTGGAGCATCTCCCTTATGAGGAAAGGCTGAGAGACCTGGGTTTGTTCAGCCTGGAGAAGAGAAGGCTGAGGGGTGATCTCATCAATACTTATAAATATCTGAAGGGTGTGTGTCAGGAGGATGGGACTGGACTCTTCTCAGTGGTGCCTGATGACAGGACAAGGGGCAACGGGCACAAGTTGGAACACAGGAGGTTTCACTTAAATATGAGGAAAAACTCCTTTGCTGTGGGGGTGCCAGAGCAGTGGCCCAGGCTGCCCAGAGAGGCTGTGGAGTCTCCTTCCCTGGAGACATTCAAACCCCGCCTGGACGCGGTCCTGTGCCCCCTGCTCTGGGTGTGCTGCTCACGCAGGGGGGCTGGACAAGGTGATCTCCAGAGGTCCCTTCCAACCCCTACCATTCTGTGGTTCTGTGATGGGGTTGTCCCTGCCATCCCTTGCAGCAGTGGATGCCAGATATGCTGGGGATGCGGCTCCCGTTCTCACAGTCATGCATGGGGACTACTTCAGTGCGAGTGTAAGGGGGTTTAAAGCATCTTTCCTGCCAGCAAAAAAAAAATAACTGAACTTTTGGAGCTGGTTAAAGACAAAATTGGTTCTGGCAAAATTGGATCTCGCACATTTACTGGGGTAATCCTAGTAGTGTCCCATGTAACTCATTTGTTGGCATTGCCTGTCACCTCCAGCCAAACTCCCCCCTGCCTTGTAGCAGCTTTGAGAAATGGTTTTGAAGCTGGTGAGGGTCACACACCCCATCGGGGGGCTGGCTGGGGCAAGGTGAGGCTCTGTGCCAGGGGGCTAGATGCCGTGGCTGACAGAGAGACATGGGGGGATACAGCAGTTTGTTGGGATAGGCTCGTAGCATCTGGCTCGGGTGGCATTTCATAGGGCAGTAGTGGCACCAGCGGCTGCTGGCCACAGTGATGGGAGATGGGGGGCTCCCTGGGCAAGGGGTGTCCCAGGCAGAGGCTGGGGTCAGCTCTTGCAGTCCCCCCGCTCCTTCCCCAGCCTCTTTTGTTCCCTGCTTTGGCGATGCTTCGGTTGCTCTTCATGTGAAATTAATTCCCAGGCGCTCTTGGAAGGCAGTCAGGGAGAAATTTCTCCCGCATCATCCTTTCGGGGCTAATTGCTGGTGATGTGACGTCAGCCCGATGGATTTCTCTCTTGAATGGCTGCGGGAGAGGCGAGGACGGCCTGGCGCCTGCGGATGTACACCCGAGCTCGCAGCCCTTCTGCTCGCTGAGCACGCTGAAGCTCGCACCCGGTGCTACGGAGCGAGCTCCGCTGCCTTATCCAGGCTGGATTTATCTTCCCCACC
>VZTV01041974.1:0-24575 GCA_013400875.1 Anhinga rufa | reverse complement strand
CACCCCCCCACCCTTCCTAGCTGGCCTAATCTGACAGCGCCTGGTAATTAATCTGGCTCCCCCAGCCACTGCAATAGGATTAGAGGGAGGGGAAGTGCGTCACGAGGTACGAAGAGGGGTTATGCTTTTGGTNGGGTGTTGGGAAATGGGAAATAGGTTGGTGTGTTCCCGGGGGGTGTGTGTCGGGAGCGAGCGCGCATGTGAGGAGGTGCGGAGCGGGAGGGACCCGCTGCGCCGCTGGCAGCGCCGGAGCCGAGCCCGGCTCGTCATCCCTTTCTCTCAGCATCCTCCTGTGATCCTGGAGGTGATACAGGCACAGCAGCATCCATGGCCTGCCGTTAGACTCGGCACCTCTTTTTTTTTTTTTTTTTTCCTTGTTATTCTGGCAGCTAAGCAAGCTGGGGATCAGAGGTGCTTGATTGAAGGGTTTATGTTAAGCATCTGGTAACTGGGATCATATTCTGTATTTTTTCAGGCTCCTTGGAAATTGAGGAATGCAATTCTGCCACCATGATGGAAGGTAGGTGATGATCTGAGCATGTCTTTTGGGCTCACTAGAGTTTTAAAAGCAATGGTGGAGGAAGGAGGATGCATGGAACCTGTGTGTGTGAATCTCTTTCCTTTTTTTAAAAAACAATAATAATAAAATCTTCCCCTCCCCCTAATCCCAGTCAAACCAAAATAACCTGCTGGCGGATGGTGATATAATATCAAGCCCATCAGATTATTTGCAGTTCCATCCCCAGCCCTGTGTAGGCAGTTCAGGGTATGCAAACACCCGGTTAACCAGCAGAGCTGCCGGTTCCTCCGGCTGGCGAGGCGGCAGCCTGGGCAGGGAGAGGGAGCCCAGGCTGGCATGGCTTGGTCGGCATTAAGGTCCTTTAAGCATTATTTTATCCTCTGCTTGGAAGCCCACTTTCTCAGCCTGACGTGATGCACAGAGGATGAATTTAAGTGTTATCTGTACGCACAGACCAGGGGCTGTGAAGCCTGTCAATGACAGATGGGATTCTGTGATTTTTACAGTGTAGCTGTATGGCTGAGCATCTTTTCAATGGGAAACCAGGATATTTGAACTTAAGGTAATTTTTGCCATGTAGTGTCACTGGTTTGAAGATGCAGGCTCTGAGGGTGAGGAGGGGGGATGTTGGATTGAAGCTTACTGGAATAAAAAAGGGAACGAGAAGGAAATATGGGCTCCTGGCATAAGATACTTCAGGGAGCGTTGTGAGACTGTGCATCTGATCGTGTGTGGGAAAAGCCCCTGGGCATTTCTTAAAGAAATTTTAACCTGTGTCATTTGTCTTGGCGATATGTAAAGCTCCTTTTTCTTTTTTTTTTTTCTTTAATGCTTTCTGGAGTAAGACGCAGGGAAAAGAAGACTTTTAAATTTTTTTTTTTAGCAGAATAGGTACTTTGGGGCCAACAAGATCAAAATATTCTTTTTTTTTTTTTACGGCCCATTGGCTGAGGCAGAAGGGCTCGCCTCAGCGAGGGCTGTGCGGAGCCGCATCCAGCACCGGGCTTGCGGCGCTGCCGGCATGCTAACCAGGCAGCTGCCTGGCCTTCCCCGAGATGACAGGCAGAAATTGGGCTGCCTCTTGGTGTGTCCCTGTAAATCACAGCCTGTAATGCTGTCCAAATTAACCTAAAAGGCGTCAGGCTCCATGTAACTGAGACTTCTTGTATTGACTTGAAATATTTGCCTAACCTTGGAAATTCAGGTGCTGTAATGGCCGTGTGTGAACACAGGAATTGCTGCTTGCTCTTTTTTGATCCCTCGGTGTTAAGGGAATGAGTGTTGTCCTTTGATATGAGGAAATGCCTTCAACGTCTTCTCTAATATTGACAATAAAGTTGCAGACAAATGAGGTGTTAATTTTAGGCTATGACATCAAACTCATAACACCATGCTGACATACATGACACATTGGGAACCAGGCATATGGCCTGTGCAAGAATAGGTAATTCTAGAGATGATGTCGTTAACAACATGGTTTCTCTCAAGTACCTGTATTTGTGGAGGAATTAATGTAGATAAATTGAAGTTGGCCTGCTGTAATTCTTGGTTTGGGTTATTCAAGTAGTTCTGTGGCTGGTTGTGGGGAGAGCTGTTGGGTTTTTTATTTATTTGGGGCTCTTTTGTTTTGGTTTGGTTTTTTTGAGGATTTTTGCCTTGCTTGTGAAATGCCTATGGTGTGCTGCTGTGTGGGAGCCTCGGCTGCCGCGCGTACAGGCAAGGGGCTGGCAGGGGCTGTCCTGCCCCGCACTGGGGATGTCGGCCAGGGCTGGGGCAGCTGGCTCATCAGGCTTTCCCCATTATTTGTGACTTATTAAACTACTTTACGTGTTGTTCCCCAACCAGCTAATGCGTATGGGAACCTAGAATGAAAGCAAGAAAATAGCGTTAAAAGAAATAATTACTGCTTTTGATGAATTTTTAAACAGTTGGAAAGTGGCTCTATTTATGGAAGAGTGAAACTTTAGTGACCAATATCCTACTGAAACACTGACACCTTGCAGAGATTCTTTATTTTAATATAAGAATGCTTTCCAGTGTGCTTATCTTAATATTATCTGAAACTTTTAAACCCATCAAAATACCTACACTTCCCTGCAGTAAACATGTTAAAGGGTTTTTATTATAATAGTTATTTTAATTGCCTGTAGCTTGTCTCACCAAAATGTTGGACACTGCTGGTGGAGCTTGGGGAGGAGCTGGGCTGTGCCCACCTGGCACATGCTGGTGCCTATGGGCAATGCTGGGGTGCAGAGTACGGGGCCGCCCAGCATCACCCACAGCCGGTGGGATGGACCTGGCTCAGTTGATGTTTTTGGATCCTCTTCTTTGGAAACAAGAGAACTTGGCTCCTTTGGGAATGGTGCAGGATGTGCAATTTGTACTAGCTTGTTCTGAACACAATATGGAATATTTTATCATTCCCCTGGTAGATGAGGAGAAAACATGCATATTTTTTACTGTATGCTTAAAAATCACAATGGTATCTTTAAAAAAAAAAAAGCATGGACACTGTCTCAAGAAACCAGTCCTCTCTGGGAGGAGAACTGAACACGTGTTACGTGGCATCTCGACCACTAGAAGTAGATGGTCCTCTACCTCCATAGCACAGTGGGGTGCAGTGTGCACGAGCATTGCCGCTGTTCAGCAGCCTCAGCGGGTTGGGGATGGTTTTGCTGTGCTTGGCCCTGCTCACACAGGTAGAAAGTAGGTGTTGGGGATGGAGACTAATATCCCTCAGCTTTGAATTGACAAAAAGAACCCGCAGCAAAACTGCGTCAGTGTCAGCACTAGATCTGAGTCTGAAATTACAGAATCACGGAACAGCAGGGGTTGGAAGGGACCTCTGGAGATCACCTTGTCCAACCCCCCTGCGTGAGCAGGCACACCTGCTCTAGGTGTATCTGCTCTCAAATTGCTGCTGGAAAGGTCTCTGCATGTGTGGCTGTAGATGTGAGAGGTCTTTGGATCTTCCCTTTGATTGTTAAATAACTCGCCAGTACTCGGAAATGCACTAGACATGTTGTTAAGTTAAGCATCTGTGCACAAAACCAAGTTTACCTCCTTTCTTTAATCTATCTATTGCATCTCCAATGTACTGAAGGTATTTTATGCAGCTTAATCAAGTTTTGAAATCACTGCTGCAATGTGTCACTCAAGCCAGAAGCTCTGTGATGTTCAGAAAGATTAGACAACTGTGTGGCTGGTGGGAGCAGCTGTGGTAATGTTGGAGAAGGTCACTTCTGCAGGAGATGGTACCTGCATTTTTCCAGAGCCCAAACCAGATGTTTGCTGGGGAGCAGCTTTCCCAGAGCAGAAACTTCTCAGTAATTCTCTTCTCCAGGCTTTTTTTGCACATGTTTCTGGGGAGTTTGGTCACTCTGGGAACTTCCATGGATGACTGGTCACATCCAAAATGGCAAAAACTTTCTTGCATCATCTCTTAGCAGTGGTTGTCTCCAGGCCTTGTTTTCATTGTGCTACTTAGGTAGTACTGGGATCAGAGGCATCTAATAGCACATAAAAAAGCCTTTTTCTTGATTAGGCAAGAAAACTGGCTTTATTATATTTTAGGTGGTTTTGTTGTAGTAAATGGTATATTTAAATGTGCTTAGTGTTGGCCATGTGACTCGACAAGGAAATGAACTTGTAGAAACATCTGGTTTTCCTTTAAGAAAGCCAATAGCAGGTTTGATGCAATTAATGTAAATTCAGACATGGATGGCAAAATCATCCCAGAAAATACACAAGGACCATAACACCAAACTAGGATCTGTATCTTCCAATACATTGTTTAAGCAGTAACCCACAGCCGGGCTTGGGCTTGCAAAGAGGCTCAGGGCTTGGGCTTGCAGGAGCATCTCCAGCCATGTCCCAAGATGCAAGAGGGACTCTTTCAGACCTGCTGGAACTGTTGCCTAACTGACAGACCTGACACTGGTGGGGAGACTGTTTTTTCATTAATGCGATAGAAGATTGTTTGACCCTTCTGTTTTGCCCTGCATGGTGTGGGGCGATGCTGTGCCTGAGCCAACAGCTCAGCTCCTCTCATAGCCCAGGGTGGGCACAGTGCTGGGGATGTTTCACCAATTCTCAAATTAAGACATGCATAAAGCTTTTTTGGGGTGTGGTTTGAGGGCTGATCCTGCCTGCAGGCACTGCCAGCACAGGAGGACTGGGGGTTTGAGCTACCAAGCACGAGGCACCTGAGAATGGAGGTTCAGGGAGTGAAGTGTTTGCAACAGAAACAGCAAGGACCTCAGTTTTGTGGGTTCAAAAGCAGGGGATGTGGTTAGTGTGCCTAGCCCAGAGCCGCTCTGGGGAGCATGATGTGCTCCCACGTTGCGTTGTGGTGCTTCCAGCAATATCTTGTGCACTCTGGGTTGGAGCTGGGCTGGCAAAACTGGACCCAAAGAGCATCCCCATCAATTTTGAATTAATTTGTTTAGTGTTCTTGAGGTCAGGCAGCTGAACAGGTTGCAGTAGCAACCTCTAGTCTGTGGGGAGGGGGGAAAACCCCAACCTTTTTGTAGTCATCCAAACCCTCCCTGCTGAGTTGGTGTGGGGCTTTCCAGCTCTAGTCCACTGGCAGCATGTTTCTCTGTGCTAAAGGAGGGAAGGGATAAATGGCTCAGGCTCAAAACCAACAACCACCAAGTAAAAGGCCCCACCCAAACTCTGGGAATTTGGGAAATGCTTTGGATTAGGGCTGGCAGTACCTGCCAGTTAAAACCCACATGGTGCCAATGTGGTGGCTGAAGTGGTGATGTTGAGGGTTTAAACCAAAATACAAGTGAGGCAGCAAAACCTGCTGTTTGCCTGAAATGATCAACAGGATGTAGCGGCTGAAGCAAAACCCAAATAGGGTTTTTTGGGGGTAGAAAGGATAGACAGTACGGCGAACTCAACAACTGCATGTGATGCAGGTCTGCAAAAAGCTTCCTTGGAGTGAGCCCCAGTTTAAAGAGTGCCCTTGGGCACCTTAAACTGGTGCCCAAACACAGCAGTTGGGGTTTGTCTGCCAAGGCAGAAACTTTCTGCATGACTCATTGGCCTCATTGAAATTTTAAAGACACTTTAGAAAAAAATTCCAGGTTAAATCAGGTGTCTATTCTCATTAAACCACCATCACCAGGTCTTAAGCAATTAAAGGTAGAAAAACATGGTTGTGGGTGGAAATATTCTTCCCTAAATGCTGGTGTTGAAGCTGTGAAGCTGTAGAGGGTACAAAATGTGATTTACCCAGCACTTGTGCTGGGGATCCTGACCCACCACCAGGATCTGAGAGGGGGCAATGTGGAGGGGGAAGTGGAAAGGAGGGGAAGGCAGAGCTCTTCCCCAAACCAGCGACCTTGAACACTTTTCATGCCCCAAACTTGCTCTAGTTAGACTTTTACTAAAAATCCATCTGTTTTTGGAAAGTCAATGGGGATGCAACACTGGCTGCCTCCCTGCCTGGGTTGTGAGCAAAGCTTACATATGGTAGCGTTCCCATTTTCTGTGCTGGCCCAATATAGCCATTTTTTTAACTTTAAGACAGCATATTTGAGTTTCTATAGGTTCAGTAGGAAAAAAGCAAACACCTGACTGATGTGCAGTTTGTTAGTGGACTGGGTTGTTCACGTGCAGTGCAGTAGTACAAAGTGTAGCCCTGTTTGCCTTGCCAGCTATTGAATAGCCTTGGCTATTTGTTTTTAATAGAAGTTCAGTTGCAGGCTGATGTTTCTGTGGGTTCTTGAAGGTTTTTTTGCTTTATCTGTGTGAATGAAAGAGGAGTAAGGCTTGCAGTGGTTACAGCTACTGGGTTTTTCTTGTACTTACAGCCTCAGAATGACTTATTTTAATTTTCATTTTAGTTTAGGTGATTTTTTTTTTTAATTTCATAGATGGTCACCAGGCAGCTGCTGGTGCCAGCACAGCCACCTGGGTTACGCACGCTTTCCTGGGAGCCAGAGGCATGGGATTTTGGGGTTGTCCTTTGGGAACAGGCATGGAGCTCCTACCCTGTCCTACAAACCCCCATCTCCTCCACTGCATGCCAGTGGGCTTCACTACAGAAGTGGGAAGGGAAATTCCCTACTACATCCCTATTTACATTGGGTTAGTGCTGACAGTGATAATATTGTTTGAAAGCAGTGAGGTACCAGGACTGGAAAAATCATACTTTGCAGCCCATATTATCTGGTTGCTGTTTCTTACCCATCCCAGCCTCAGAAAAGCACCCCTGACTTTGGCATATCTTTCTTTGCATTTAAATTATGAGGGTTTTTTGTGTTGTGTTTTATGTGGTTTTTTTCTTTAGGAGAGTTATTGAGGAAAAAAATCTCTTAAAATTCTCCACCTACATGTTGCAGGGAATTTAAAACATGAATTTGAGATTAATGTCATCATGCGTAGGATGTGTGAAAATAATCTTGCAGGGAGGTTTGGGATAGGTTGAGCTGAGGAGGACGGGAGCCGCAGTGACACTGCGGGCAGGTTTCGCAGCCTGCCCTCATCACCTGGCTGCAGCTGCCTGTTCAGTGCTTGGAGGATTTCATACAGCCCCACAAATATATTGGTTTTCTAAAGCTGGATTTATAGAAATAATTCTAGACGCACTGCATTATTAGAGCCAATTAATAATAAATAGGTGTCAGGCTTTTAAATGCATGTGTGCGTGTCAGTGGACATTTGGTTGTTTTGTCCTTCCCTTAAAATACCACCCAGCATCTCGCCTCTCGCCAAGTGAGATGGGCTGTACCCCCTGTCCCACTCCTGTTACAGACAGCATCAGCTTCAAGAACAAGCTCATGTCTAAAATGTCAGCCTGGATGAGTTTTTTGGTGGCTTAAACAGAAGCTTTTGTATCGGATGAAAATAAAAATAAACCTGAGTATTACAAGACAGTACAAAAAAATCTGTATCAAAATCTTCACTAAAGATCTGAACCCCTTTCCTGGGACCAGGCTTGGGGCAATCAGTGGATGGATGCAGACCCGGCTCTGCGTGCTTCTTGAGGGGCTGTTTTCTTGATTCATTATTGCTGGGAGCAGCAAGATTAAAAATAATCTTCCCCAAGTATTTTGCTGTCAGCAAATAAACTAATAAATGTAATGTTGCTGGAAACAGTCCTGTAGCCACCTCATTACTGTTGGGGTTTGCTTGGAGCTAGTGGTGTTGGTAAATATGCCTGATAATGAGCTCATCTGGGGCACTTCTAGGTCCCTCTTAAGGTGCCCTTCCAAATGTCAAAGGAGGACTTAATTTTTAGTGTGGTTTATTGGAGTTTTGCAGGTGTCTGGACTTGTTTTGGTGCTAGTGCAGAAGATGCAAAAGAAGCTTGTATAAGTTATTATTAATAAGGTCATATATGTTTCATGTTTACCTGGCTCCTTTCACCTGGGGACCTTGAGCTCCTTCATGCCGCACGGTTCCTCTGCAGGGAGCCAGATGGTGGAAGAAGCTCTGTCAGTTTTGCCAAACATTGCCTGGAAATGAAGCCTTTCTTTGGGTCAGATCTCCTGCTCTTATTTTTAGTTACACTATTGCCACGGTTAATCACAGAGGGAGGAAATACCAGCAGGGGGAATATAATGTGCGTGGGTGTCCCCTGGATGTGCTGTCCGTAGAGAGTTGCCCCACCAACGAGCCCAATGCCCTCTGGCAGCTGCTTGGTACTAGGGCAGGCATGTGGGAGCACTGTTGTCTCCTGTTCACAATAAACCAAAAACTCCAAACCCCCTAAAAATACAAATCTGAGTGTCAATTGGGAGGGAGAGCTTGTCCTGGACAACTTCTTATATAGCACAGCAACCTTTAGAAATGCATCTGGTGTTTTTGTGTGTGTGCCAGCTGTGAATGAAAGCCACAACTGTATCCAGATTTAATGTACTGACAATATTGGTGGAGATGTTTGTGTCCAGTGTCCCTCAGTTGCTGTACACCTGGGGTCTCTGAAAGTTGATATTAAAAACCTAATTTCTGGGGAAAGCAGGCAGTGAGCAATTCCTGCAGCTGCTTTACTGAGTTTGGTGAATAAGCTATGAACAAAAATTTGCATCTTTCTGATGTTAAGTAGTCCTTAATGCTCAGATCCATTGCGGAAGAGAAATGAATTGATGTCCTGTGTGTTGTGATGCATCCTGCTGCTGCTGCCCTTTATTTTAAGGACAGCCTCTAGCTGCTGGCCTAGTCCCTAAGCTTTGCTTTGGGGCTGGGGCTTGCTCTGATTTGGGCAACCCCACTGCATGGGAGGTGAGCTGGGCACAGGTCTGCTGAACATCCATGCAATGAGATGGAAATGTTTGGGCTCCTTGCTGCACCCAGCTGCAGTGATGCTGGGTTTTGCGCTGGGTCTTGCCATGGGGAGAGTCCAAACCTATATTTATATGGAATATAAATATATATATATATGAATATAAATATATTTCCACAGCTCAGGCTGCATGCTGGGGCTGCAGTTAAAGGCTGGAGTCTCGCCCCGCGCTGCAGGCACAGGTTATGTGAACTGAACTGTGCCTGCAAAGCAAAGGGGCCGGTCTAATGCCCAGACACAGGTTTAATCTTGGGTATATTTAAATAAGCCAGTGTGTGCTCCTTCGCTGTAATGAGTGCATGCCAAGTCAGGGGTTTCAGCTCAAGGGATGTGCCATTTCTCAGCACTTTGGACTCCTGACTCCAACTGCTGTGATGAGTATTTGGTGGTTTGCAAAGGCGAAAAGGTACAGGCTAAAGGGAAGGGGAAAGACCTGAAGGTCCTGGGAGCCCAAACACCTCTGGGTACATGGGGATGGATGCTCACTGCTCTGGGGCAGGACCAGAGCCTACCATGAAACACGTGTCAGCAGCCACAAACCCAGAGATGGCTACTTGACCACAGGGCTTTCTCTAAGTTTTTCTTCATGTCTTGTAGCCAGAATAGGATTTGTATCTTTAGAAAGGTGCTGAAGGTTAATTCAAAAACTCCTTAGGCAGACTTCACAGCAACCTGTTCATAGACTTAATTACCTTCACGGTTGAAAATGTGACTCTATTCCTGAATCAGCCATGTGATTTTGTATTACCTCTGTCCACTAGAGTTGTAGATACCTTCATCACCACGTTTCTGTTCTTGGGGCAGGTGCTTAGACCCCAACACAGCTGCTCCTATCATGGTTTTGCTGCTGTGCTGACTAGATTAAGCTCCTGCAGGTGCCTATCTCCTCCTTATCCAGCCTTTCAACTGCCCCAGTTGCTCTCCCATCGGCCATGTGCCAGCTCTGGGGTCACTCCAGAAGTGTTGGGTGCCAGGGCTGAGTGCAGCAGCTGAGCAGGACCAACCCAGGTGTGAGGCCACCTCTGGCATGTCCCTCTTGATGCGGGGAGGGGCTTGTTTTTAGTACAAAGCCTTTGATCTCCTTGATGATAACCAAGGGCACTATCACTGGACCCCCCACTGAAAGGTGGTGTGTACCAGATCTCAAAACTGCATTATTTACTAGGCTCAATAGCCTGGGACCTTAAGCCAGGAGCAGCTGCTCCTACTCTAGGAGAAAATGTTCCCAGAGCAGTAACTTGCAAAGCTTTATTTTATTCAGACTTATTTATGATCTTGTTTTAGGCTCTCAAACACTGTTAGTCCTTCAATGTCTTCCAACTGAAATTTCTGATAAGGAGCAAACTTCTCAGCATTTATTTTTATTTAAAAGAAAAAAAACAAACAAAAAAACCCAAACCCACAACAATTGTTGCTCACTTTTGTTTTCAAGTATCTCCTTTCCAGAGAGCCACAGGCAAGAAGCCAACAGTGTTCTGCTCCAGCAGAGAGTGACAGAAGGGGCAGTGAGACGACCATCCCTTTTTCCTCATTTTTTTAAGTTTCTAACAGGCAGAAACTGTTGTAAGCACATGGAAGATTGTAATACGTGTTTGTGGGACTTGGCGAACCAGATAATTTTTTTTCAATAACTTGGAAGTGTAAAAGGGTAGAGTAAATTCACATAGGTAGATGGTAAAGACCTTTAATGCCTGGCTAGCTCATTATCAAAGATGGCTTTGCTAGTCCCCCCATGACAAAGCTAAATATAGTGGTTTAGTGACAGTTTGCACTGGAAACTATTGGTTTACTGGGATGAAATGTTAAGTACAGTGAGATCATGTGGCTGCTGGGCAGACATGGATGTGCGTACAGCACTCCGTGTCTTCGGAAGGGGCATCAACTGTTCATTTTAACAATGACTTTTTTGTATTTTGAGATAGCAAAGCAAGTAAGCTCCTGCAGGTGACTCCTCAGCCTTTTTGAAGGGGTTTTCCAGCAAACTTTCAGGAAAAATAGATTTCTTGACTGGTTAAAATGTAGACTTTGCTTGTGCAGGGAGAGTACTAAGTCTAGTCCTTACCCAGGGGAGCAGCTGGCTTCTGGACCCCCACCAGTCAAATATGAATAAAAATGATCATAATCAAAAATCTTCAATTCTAGGTAAACTTTCTCATTTGAAACCAAGGCTTGTTCACAGGTCAAAAGTACATCACACTGGGGATTTGATCTCTGGAAGTCCCTTCCAACCCCTACCGTTCTGTGATTCTGTGATTTGTGTTCTTGCTGGGAAGCACAGCTGTCCCTTGGCCTCATCTCCAAGGGTCTGGTGGTGGTCCCTTCCCTGAGCGGACAGTGGTGGTTTCCACTGGTGGGACTTGAGACAAAAACTACTGTACCTGGTGCTGTTAAAGCCATGGGGCTGTTCCTGCTCCCTGAGCAGCTGCCATGGCATCTTCCTCCTTCATCAGGTATTTGTCCAAGTGTGAACGTGTGGTGTTTGTAGTTGATTTGAAGCAAAATACTCTTAGCTGGCTTCAGGACAGATTCCTCTTTGGAAAGAAATTCTGGGTTATTTCTTATCTTTTTGATATAAGAGGATGTGAGCTGTAAGAAATGCTTAAATGGTTAAATTGGTAGGAGTATCTTTGTGTGTTTCCTGGGAGCTATAGTCCTGGAGGATATCCCTGTGCTGTGAAGGATGGGACATCTTGGCTGGTGGAGCAAAGTACTTGAGCTGGACTGCCCTGGCAGACCCAGAGGAGAGACTGAAGGACAGCAGTGAACCACAGCACTTGCTTGGGGACAGGGAGCTGGAGAGTGTTGTCAGAAAGTGTAAAATAGTGTAATTTAGCCCTGCTAGGGAAAGGGAACCTTGAGAATTGAGGGGGAAAATGAACAACTGGTCAACTTGAAATAGAGAGGGGTTTTAAAATTATTTCCTCAAGGGGATAAGAAAGGTAATTTATTGACTGAGAAGACAGACATTTGGTAAAAAGACTGGGCATGCATTATTTATGTCACTTTGCACAGAGGATGGGAGGCTAATGCCAGAAATAAATACCCTCAACAAGGGGAAAAAACAGAGGGAGATCACAGCAGAGCAAATGCAAAGCTATTTGCAATACCAGGAGCCTGGTGAAGCCCACAGCCTTGCCTGGGCTGGAGACTGGTGTGAGCCCTTCCCAAGGACAAAATTATGTGGGTTTAAATAGGTTAAACAGTGAATCTTTGCTAAAACTTGCTCTATCAAGGTAGTGAGATGCAGCATTTTAAATTAGGAAAGAAGGCAGGTAATGGTGTAGGCAATGGTGTGTTACTAATTGCCTGTGATGACCTTTAATCATGATGGGTTTGTGGCTGGAGCCTGGTGCCTGCAGTGATGCCATGGCAGGTAGGGGGAAGCAGCAGAAGACCTTGTCTCCTGAAGGGCTTGTGTTGTAACCCTGGCCATGGTCTGCAGGGCTAAGTTGCTGCAGAAGGAGCCCCTTTGGGCTGTCGACATAAATAGTGCCATTGCTGCCCAACTGCAGCTTGCTGATGGTCCATCCTCTCTTCTCCAGAATAATGTCTGCAATTAGACTTGTAAATGAAGGCAGTTAAAATATTAATGACTGTATCAAGGCAGTATGCGAAGGGCTGAGTTCCTCACCACATTATTAAGCCTGGTGAAAGGCTGGTAATGAGCTTTAATGCCAAGGTTGGTTTAGGTAAAGCATTTTAAATGTTATAAAGTTGTATCCTAATTTAATTACATGTAAGGTGGGCAAAACCAAAAATAACATGGACTGAAACAGCACAGTTACTGAGACTTCACTTTTCTGCTACCAAGGCTGTGGCAGTTGAGTATCCCTGGTTTAAGCAATGGAATCAACATGCCCATTTTCATGTAAAACATGTCATTGATGTAGTATCTGGGCCCAAGGTAGGGGCAGGCTGCTGCTGTGTCATAGCAGGGGAAACTTCTGGGCTGACCTGCAAAGAGCATCTGGGATGCTGCTGTTTAGATTATTTATATTTAGTTGGGGCTTGATGTGGTTACACCCTTGCTTCTTAAACTTTAATTTACTGTTTGGCTTTTTCCTCTGGATATGACTCCGAGGGCTTCAGTAGTTTTGTCTTGCCTTCGGTTTTGTTTTTCTGAGCAAAGGGAGGATTATTATTTCTTTAGTAAAGCAACATCAAATACAAAGTCCTTTGGCTATGAAACAGCAGCAGGCTTCCATGTCTTCGAACCCAACGAAGTAATTCAGTAAGAACGCCCATAGATTTGCATGCAGTGGGGAAAGGAGATTGCTCAAATCCAGCTCCAAGCTGCATGCAAAAAAAACTCCACACAACCAAAACAAAGAAAAAATGAACCTAATAGTGATTATTTCTTATTCCGCTCTATTTCTCCCCCTTCTTCCTTCCTCGCCTCCTCCCTACAGGTACTTTGGTCTTGAATCTATTGCCATGCCAGAGACAACATTTATCTTTGCACAGACTAACTTGAACTAATTTCACTCTTTTTTTTTATAGTCATCACAAAAGAGTATTTAAGGCACAGATACTCATTGATGTCCTTTCCATTTTAAGAGGTGTGTTGCTTTCGTGAGGCCCATCCTCCCAAGTGAGTAGCTCTTCCTCCAGGGACCCATCTCAATATTCAGGGGTCCAGAAGAAGCAGCTGCTCCCACTGCCTGGGGACAGATTATGAGGGACTCAGTTTGGGAGAAGAGGGTTACTTTTCTTGTAGCGGTGTTAAGTCTTCAGTATAGAAAATAAGATGTTGGTAGCTTTTAAGGTTAATGTTCAGATAGCTTCATAGTGTTAAATACTAATTTGTATTTTTCAGATGCCAGTTCTCAGGTATGCCAGGAAAAAAAAAAAGGATAATAGTAAATGAAGGGTGAATGATGCCCCCCAATTCAGAGAGTCATTTGTGTTTGAAATGAGATCCCTGGCACACGATGGTTAGTTCAGCCTTGTGGCTACTCTGAGTCTTTGAGTAAGAACATTCAAAGCCATTTGGCTTGAGGACTAAATGCAGCACGTGAAGTTGTTGTACCTTGGAGGGGCTAGTGGCTTTCCCCATGTTTGTACTCTGTGGGCAAGACTGATTTTGTGGCCATTGATGTGGCTTTAGGCATTCTCGCTTCCACACAGGTGACTCTGGACTGTCATGCATGAGGCTTATTGAGAAAAACCTGCTGAAGGAGATGGCAGAGATGCCAAATACATCTGTCCGCAAACTTTTTAGTCTAATCTCCCCTCCAGATGAAGGATGTCATGCTGGTCCTTGAGTAGGACACACAGGTGCAGTATTTGGTGTTGCCATTGCTCGTGTTTTCTCCAGCTCATGCTCATGATGGCTCAGTGTGGTGGAGGCTCATACTGGTGTTACTGTGCCCCTTCAGAGAGCCTAAACTAAACTGTTCATGAGGGTAACGCATGGTCTTTCCATCTTGGAGATAGGAGACAGCCCACCTCTGCTTTAGCCATGTAATAACTGTGCAGAATGAAATCAGCTGTTAGTCTTTAAAACAGTGGTGAGGAGTGTAGTAGCTGTCAGGGGGAAGGCAGAGTTCATGCCTGCCCCCTTCTTCAGGGCTATGAAACTGGCAGTGAAGCTCAAGCTTTGTCCTGACATTTGTCCAAATCAAAGCACAGTTTTAAGCTGAGATGAAAACAGACATGTGCTGCCTGCCCCACAGTGCTGGGCAGCCTGGAGAGGTGGGTCTCTTATCCTTTTATTTTGGATGTGACAAAAGGAGAAGGCTTCAGGAATGTAGGTAAGGGCTTCCGTACTTATTAACGTTACGTACTTGAGGGCTAATGTTCCTCCTATGCATAAGGTAGGAAGTCCCTGGAGTGAATGGATGGGGAGAGGGTTAGGATGCTCATAGTTGCAGGGATTTAAATCTTTCCCCTCTGGTGCTGCCATTAGCTGGGTACCACATCACAATTATGTTTATCACTCTGGCACTTACGGTGGCCTGGGATATCATCCCCAGTTTTCCAACACCTCTGGTAACCCTGTAGCTAATGGGATTTTGGTGGCTGAAGGCTGCGGCACTGCTGGGCAGAGTTAGTACAGGTCAAAGGAGACGTGTCCCCAGTGTGCCCTGTACAACCTATGCAGTGAGGTGGAGTGCCTCAGGGCTTTAGGAAATCCTTGTTTCTGGAGACCTGCAAGAGGATAGGTCTGGAGGGGCAAGAAACAGCTGGGTGTCTTGCCCAGGTGCCCCCAGAGGTGCTGGGTACAGAGTGGGGACAGCTGAAGGAGTGGGCTGTGTCTTCAGGTGATGCATACGCTTGTTCGTGCTGGTGTCACCCAACACTGTCATTGCAGGGCCATGCAGATTGCTGGTGCTGGAAAACCATTTGGATCCAGCACTTCTTGACTGGGAGAAGCAGGATTTGATCTTCATTAGGTGCTGCTTTAGAAAGCATCACTCAGGTGGTGATTTCAGCTCCTCCCTGCTCTGAGCCATTCCTTGATGCCCCACATGATATGCTCTGTTTTCTTCTTTCATGCCCATCATTCTGCTGCCTCACTGCTTCTTCTCTGCTTTTCCTCCCATTCACCATCACCTTTTCTCTTCCAGCAGTAGATCTGTTTTGTCCTGTGAGGTTCCCCTGAACCCGTAGTGTTTCTATGTATAATTCCCTCTGTGGAAAAGTTCTTATCCTTTTCTAAGGATGACTCTCGCCAGGACCAGTTTTATGGTGCTTCAGCTCTTAAAACCAACTGAAATGAGATTTGAGGACCAGAGCATGCAGTGCCCTTCAGTGCACAACCCTCAACTCTGTCCCTGCACCATCAGGCAGGGTATTTTTAACAGGTCTCTGGGCTGGGGTTGACCACATCAAGGGAGGCATGAGCTCCTCTGAGCTGCAGCCACCTGAAAGCAGAGCTGTCCCGAAAAATCACCATGTTGTCCCCCACCAAACCATGGACCTCTCTGGTGTGTCACTGTCAGGGGACAGGCAGCCAGTGCCTGGCCCCAGCGCGGGCAATGGGGTTCAGCAGTGGTCCCACACCTGCCGGCTCTTGACAACTGTTTCCAAGGGAGGCTTTAATTTTTGTTCTGCCTTTCCTAAATAACCCTTTTTCCCCTGAATCATTACCATTTTAAGCAGATGGCAGGCCTATTATATAACTGAGCAGAAGGCTTCATTACAAAATTTAGCCAAATTGGGTGCTTCTTCAGATAAGACTAAACTACTCATTTCTGAGGTCTTCAGCCCTCCCTGTTCTACTTTGAGTTTGGAGGATGAAGTTATTCTAGGGGGTGAAATCAATGAAAACCTTCCTCAGTTATTAATAACTCGCTTGAGTCTTGAAGAAATTGTAGGAAAGCTGAAAGGCAAGATGTAGTAAAAACAAAGCTGTCAGTCCAAGGTTGCAGGATGAGCCCGTGGGGTTTAGCATCGCTCCTGGCTGCTTGTGCTGCCCTTAGCAGCTAGGGGTGTATGGGATTCCATATGTGATTCCTTCATCCCTAACCATATAATGCTTGCTCTGGGCAGACTAGGGAAGTGTGGGTGTTTTTGTTTTGGTTTGGTTGGGGTTTTTTTTTGGTTGCTTGTCTTTTCAGGAGCAGTCCCTTTGTTTCCCATTTCATGGAGGCAAATGTCCACCTAAAAGCTCCATAAGCAATATCAAGGAGACCTGCTGGAACCTCTCCTGGTCCTATCCTGGCTGGCTTGGTCCTAGTGTTGGCCTGAAAAAAACACCTGGCCATAGGGTATTGAAAGCCTGAAGCATCCTACATATATTTTGATAATTTAAATCCACTGATTTTTGATAGGCTGCAGAAAGCTAGCATTTGTGTGCTTGTTGCATGCTTCAGTTGATGCCCAGAGGAGTAGGATGTTCCTAGTGAAAATAAAAAATAATTTCAATTCAAGGGCATGTTCAGAGCATAAGGAAGACCAAAGAAACCTAGTCTCCCTGAAAGTGTCAAACTGCGCTGGGGCACACAGCTCCTGGGGTGAGTGCTCCCGTGTTCTTGGGGTGTCCAGAGCCTATTTCAGGGGAGCTACAGGAGATTTGGCTCTTTCAGCACATCACTTGCAGTAGAAGCTTGAGATTTTTTCATTAAATCCTAGACAGTATTTTTAATAAAGCATGGTTTAGCATAAGTATTGCTATGTGCTTCTGGTACAGTGTGTGTTGTGTGAGCTGTGTCCCAGTCGTGGTAACCCTGGTTTGTGCTACTGAGCCTTGTCTGTACCTTTGAAAGTTGTTGCACTCTGCATCGGGGAGAATAAGGCTTGCAGCAGTGGGGCTGTGCAGGCACACGTGTCTAACGGGAGTCCTGATGGCAGCGTGTTCTTCTTTCCTGCAAATTCACACCATAGCTGTCTCCTTGCTGTACAGCTTGGTTCGGTGCAGGTGCCCATGGCTTCTTGGCTGAGCTCCCTGCAGGGCTGGCTGGGCACGGGGTGAGGAGGCAGGAGGGCAGTGTGGGTGCTGCCAGACCTGCCTCTCTTTCCCTCCATCCCTGCTGCCAGGCTCTGGGCTGTGGTTAATGATGTCCCTATTTGCTAGGCAATGGTTTGACTCTGTTTTCCCAGAGGTTTTGGGGAAGGAGAAGCTGCTGAGCAGGGACCTGCTACTGTTCCTGAACACTTGATATGGCTGTCTGCTGCAGGCCAGCTTGTTGCATTGGTGCAAGCTATTGCATTTGCTGCTCCAGACCATTGCTGCATCCTTGCAGCCGTGGCTGCTGTGTCTGGCCCACGGTGCTTCATGTTTTGGTAACTTCCAGACCAAGGCAAAACTCTTAGGACATCCAAAGGAAGAGGCCAGAAATAGCTGTTCTACACTCAAGGGCCGTGGTTTATATTGGCTGCTTTGGCCACCAGGATCTCTAAATTACACTGTGACCTAAATTAATTGCTATCATGCTGCTGGCAGTGATTACGTGACAAGCGTGCCCGGCAGCATCCAGTGCAAAAGCCACTTCCAGCCACAGCTGGGTGTCAGTGGTCAGGCTGGATGGCCACCGCCAGCAGAAAATAATCTGCATGAAAACCAGCCAGCCAAGTAAAGTATGCTAGATTAAAATGCTCCAAATCCCTTCCTTGGTATGTTTCCTGCAAGTGGTTAGTAAAAATCCCTCTCCTGGCTAGCTCTTAGGCTGGAAGAGAGGGAGAAACTTGCAGAAACCCACTCTGCTCCATCTTTTTTTTTTTTTTTTTAAAAGTGGTGTGGTGGTGGCCACTGCCCTGAAAGGGCTCCACGGCTCCCAGGGCTTCCTGGCAGTCTCCAGCACCATTGGTACCAGGTATGGGTTTTAAGCACTGAGCAGATCAAGAATTAGTGCAGAAGATAACCAACCTCATGTTTTAAACCGGTTGGGTTTTTTTTCACACCAAAGAGGTGTTTCCCTACTGTGCATTAGTACCCACATGCAGCACAGCAAAGGTGTGTATAATTGAGACAGTAAGCCTAGAAATATTAACTGTGAAATACGTAGTCACACATGCTGAGATCAAGTTAGTAAGTGTTAAGTGAACAAATAAAAGGCATAAGCAAATGTATATGCTACCTGCAAAGTCTTGCTCGCAGTTTCTTGGGTCTGGGTCTTTCTTTTTTAACCTTATTTATGAATTAGAGCTGCCAAGGGAATAGGAACATTTTAGAGGATTGATTTGAAGCATAATATTAGTATTGCATTCTTATTTATATTCCTTCTGTTGACAGGATTGAAAAAACGTACAAGGAAGGCCTTTGGTATACGCAAGAAAGAAAAGGATACTGATTCCACGTAAGTCAATGAGATATAAACCACATTAATATATAATGATGCTGGGGAGAAGTTGATGCCAGTGTGCCAGGACAGGAAGGAAGTCAGTGCATCACAGGCATTTGTCATCCTTGGATCAAGTCTTGTAATAGCAAATACATTTAAGCTGTTTCCCCTTGTACATCCAGTGGCCAACAAATAAAGGTATTTTCTCGGTGGCGCTGCAGAGATAATAAAGCCAGTTCTCCATGTGTTTGCTATTTATGGTGACAGTTAGCGGTGATCAGAAGAAAATTACTCCTCTGAGAGTTTCAGCAGATTAATCTCTGCCCAAACTACTGATTTGCCTGTGTGCTTAAGTATTTTTAAATGCAAATTCAATTTAAACAGATGCCTGTGGAGGCAGTGAGGCTGTTGAAGGGCTGTAGGGCTGTGTGGTTGGGGCAGGCTTGGAATGGCAAGGGTGCACAGGGCTCGTGGAGCGCACGCTTCTTCGGTTTTGCTGCAAGAGATGCTTTTGCTTCCTGGGAAAACATCTGGTGGGGGTTTCTCCCCACATCTGGCAGGGGATGATGTGCATGGGTGCAGAATCACTGGTGGGGCACTGACCCCAGCTCAGGGAGGGCTCTTGGCTGCCACCGATGTGGCTTTTGGAGGGTATGTCCCAAAGCAGTGTGGCAAAGGAGCCTGTCCAGCCCAGGTACTGGGGATGGAGCAGGGAAAGGCAGTGGGGAGCATTGTCCAGGTGCTTCATGTCTTGCACAACAGAAACCCTATGCGTTTCTTTTATTTAATTTGTTTTCCTGAGTTATTTTATACCTCAGGGGTAGTTGGTGAGGTTTTCTGTGCAAAGGGGCAGCTGCTGCAGCTCTGCAGATCTGGCCATGCTCCTGAGGCCACAGCAAGCCTGGCTGCACTGGCACCTGTGGGGCTTTGCCCAGCGCAAAAGGGGGCTGAAAAATATGGGGGGGACATGGAGCGTATCCCAAGAGGGCTGTGCAGCACTAAGCTGATGTCCTGCTGGCAGTGGGGGGCTTGTCACCAGGAATGGTGGCTGTCCATCCACCAGCCAGGCAACCTGTGGGACAGTCAGGAGCTCCTGCTCCAGCCATGTATGCCTTTATTTATAATTTATCAGAAGGATGGACAGGAAATGGGCTCCTTTGCATCTTCCTCTTCTGCTCATGGAAAATCAATGGAGCAACACCTAGGTCCTGCCTCTAGCCAGCACCATGACTTTCATGCTTGTTTGCAGCAGCCTACTCTTTCTAGGGGCTGAGGTAGCTGATGGCACACGGAGATAACAAATGCTGGGGCATTCATGGTGGTAACTAGCTCATAGAAAGGCCACTGTGGGGAGATGCTGCAATTAGCAAGCAGCACTGATTAGCACGTCACGGGGTCGCATTGCGGTCATCTCCCTGAATGGCTTTGAGTGCTCTCCAAACCCTGCATTGGCAGCCGTCGTGGGGCTGGGAGGAGCAGCCAGGGGCGGCAAGTTCAGACAGACCCTCTGGACACCCCCTGCCATGGCTGGGCCACCGCAACCCCAGGACCTGGTGGTGGGCACTGCGGTGTGGGGTCTCCAGAGCTGCTGCCTGGCTTCTGGGGAGGCACAGGATGTGCTGGAGCAGCAGCACAGTGGTGAAGGGCCTACCACCCCCTTCCCTCCACTGACTGAGGGTCTCCGCAGTGGTTTCTGGCTGGGTTTGGGGACATGAGCAGGAGGTGACATCCTCTGCTTGTAGGGGAAATATGGAAGCAGAGGGGATCTTTGCTACTTCCAAAAAATTTCAAAAACACTTGTGCAAAGAGATTAAATGTGAGATAAGAGAGATGGGAGGCAGACGTGTATGAATTGGAGTTCACTGGAAAGTGTTATTCTCTGATAAACCAGAGTCAGATGGGCAGCAGCTCTCTGCAGGGTTTTGATGATGTCAGACATTAATATGTGGCACATCTCTGGCACCACATAAAATTCAGGAGCATGTGGGAGGTGGAAGAGCCTGTCTGGTTTCCATGAACATATTTGTCTTTTCACTAAATAACATCCTTAGACAGCATTTAAATACAGCTGCTGAGCCTGCCACACCGTTTGCTGTGACTGGGGTCCAAATCCCATAAGTGGCTGGGGATTAGGATCCCTGAGGAATCTCATCAATTTTCAAATCTATTCAAGAGAGAAGTGACTGTTTTTGTCAGAAGAAAAATTTCTAAATTACTCTATATGTAATTTTTATTGTCTTCTGCAAAAGGTTGCACACCCAGGCTAGGGCTGTGGCAGTGGGATGGGTGCAAGGAGGAGCCAGCCCAGCTCCTCAGCTGGGAGAGTGTGATCATTGGCAGAAGCACTTTATTTACTAATAAATATAAAATTTGTAATCTGATAACATAAGAGCAGTGGTACTGAGACCGTTGTGTGGGTTTCACAAGGAACACATGACAGGCAATTCAGATTTGCTGACAATTTCATAATTAAAACTATTGCTGATGTGGATTCATTAAGAAAACTATTTCCACAAGTTAATCAGGTGATGGTGTAGTTTGGGAGCTAACATGGCTGCTTTTCTTTCTGTTCTTTGCAGAGGGTCACCAGACAGGGACGGCATCGTAAGTACTGCATGGACCCCGGTCCTGCTTTTCTCTCCTGCTGCTGCCCCTTAAATGTCAATTCCTCCATCAGCATTTTGTGAACAGTCTCTTTCTTTCTGTTTAATATAGAAAATAAATTTCAGTAAGAAGCTATCTGTTTAAAATAATGACATATTCCAGTTACAGTTACTGTACAGATACAGTTACAAAGTTAACATAAAGAAAATAACAATACAGAAACACCTGACAAGCACCGTGGGCAGAGGGACCAGGTGTCCTGCTAAAACCCCTTGCTCTGCATGCTCATTTCTGCTCCCACTAATTGGCTTGGGTCAGATTTGCTGTACAATGAGTTAAGGGAAAATTGCCAGAACAGCTGTTTCCAATATTAAACTGAAAATAAAGAGATACTTGTTTTTGAATTATTGCTGCTTTTATTTATAGTGTTAGATAGAAATGCCCCTGCTAGTCCTGGGTGGTAGTTGGATGATGTCTCTCTTTTCAGCCATTTGATTTCAAGTTTCCAAATAAGTATGCTGGGTTCAGACTGGGACTGTGCTGGCTGTTATTTCTTGAGCAAATTCAGATGTTAAAAGCTTGCCTTAAAATAAAAATGAGAGATCCTCAGGAGGCTCAGCAGGGAGAGCAGTACTGGGGTGTCTTTTAAAAATCCATACAACAATTTGGGTGCCAAACTGCTGCTTTAGAGAGATCACTTTTTTCCCATATCTGACCCAAGATCCTTGGCTTTGGGCTTGCCCTGTGTTCATAAGCCACTTGTTAAGAAATAATGATTTAAAAAAAAATAAAAATCTGTAGCTCAGGTAGCACTTTAACCAAGGCTCTATTCAGCAGTAACACATAAATAAGATGCAAGGAGCAGCCTGGAGCTGTTTCCTCCACTGGCAGAAGTGCTGTGGGCAGCCTTTTCTTGCCAGGCAGGGTTCAGGGACCTTGCGTGAGCTCGGGTGCCCTCTCAATCAGGCTTTTATTCATTATTTTCCAGGTGGCTTGCTGTTTAAGCTTGGTGCAGGGCAGGACAGGGCCTCCAGTGCTCCAGCAAGCTGAAGGATGCAGAAATGCAATTTTTGGGGGTATAATGAAGCTACTGAATGAATTGGAGGATGGAGATGTTTAGTACAACTTTTCCTCCTACAACATGTTCTCACCATAACATTTGCAGCCACCGGAGTGGCCAAGAGTCAAATTCTCTGACTGCTGAATAGAGCCCTGTTACCTGTACCCAGTAAAAAACCATGCTTACTCCTAATGGAGCCACAGCTGAGCCTGCCTTTTCTTATAAAGCCATGCGGTGTGTTTGCTAATTCCTTGTACCTTATTTTTGTGTGTTTAAAAAAACAAAACAAAAACCAACCACCCAATACTTTAACCCTTTTTCTGCCAAACCCCAATCCCTTCCAGCCGCCCAGCCCTCATCCCAATGAGCCACCTTGCAATAGCAAACCCGAGAGTGTGCGTGAAGGAGGAAAAAAAAATTCGGTAAGGAAAACAGAGCTCGGTTTACAGCTGTGAAAGGGTTGTTAAAAACAGTGAGTAATTTTTGATTCAAAATCCAGAATATAGGAAAATACCATTTAGGTTCAGTCAGGTGGATGTAAGTGAGTTGAACAGAAATGGGGTTAAATACAAATGGACAGTGGGAAAAGCAGAAGTCCCACATAACTGTATCCAGAGTCCAATTTTTCACCCTGGTACCTCTAGTGAGGCTGCTTCATTCTTGGGCAGCATCATGAGGATTGTCAGGTGCAGCTTGGAGGGCGAGGGTGCTGCTGCCCTAGGACAGTGAATTGCATTAGACCCTTGGTAGGGTGCTGGGTGAGAGGTGCTCCCTCCGGCAGCTGAAGGGAACCAGATTATCTAATTTAGGTGCCCAAAACTGAGATTCCAGCTTAACTTCAGTCCCCAAACCAGCCCTGCAGCACTGCTTGTTGGCTGCAGTGGCCAGCAGGAGCTTTGGGTGTTTTTTGGATGCCCAGAGCAAACCAGCAAAGGGTTCTGCAGGCAATGAATGCCCAAGTCTCCTTCCAAACCAGACCCTCCTCTGAAGCAGCAATAACCTGTGTGTGTGTGTGTGTTTGTTGGTGTGTCATGACATGCACTAATGCTGCATGGACACGTCTCACCTCTGCAACCCCAGCTTCACCACATGGTGAAGCAATGACACCCAGCTTGCTCTGTGGGTGGTTTGGCTACTGAATAATAGAAACTGAATCTTTCTTTCAGCATGTTCTGGGGAAGGTGTTTACCTCTTGATAAATGGTGGTGCTACCTGGGCTCAATGGGCGTTAGGAGCCCCTGCTGCTGCCTGCTGTCCCTATGGGCTGGAACACCCTGGCATGCAGAGAAATGGCCGTTTCACTTCTCTTCCTTAAGAAATGTTATATGTTCAGCTAATGAATGTACCAAAAGAAAAAGCCCCTTAGCTCTATGGTATGGAAGACCTTCCAGAAATGGGAAATGCTGTCTTGTATTGCTGATGTGCATGTGCAGAGCAGCTCTCCATAGTGCCTGCACAGGCAGCTGCAGCAATACGCAGTGGCATCCTAGCTGTATTGATGCACACATATAAGGTATGCTGTGTTATTGTTTCTTTAATTTAAAACTTGTAAACTTTGTTCTCTAATGTGTTGCAGAAGAAAACAAATGGAGCCCCAAATGGATTTTATGCAGAGATCGACTGGGACAGATACGTAAGTGTCCCAAGGAGCTTCCCCTCAGTCCAGCATCTGTGCAGCTCCTGACAGGGGACCTGGGCTGCTCTCCTATGCTACCACTTTGGCTTTCTGGATGGTCATTTTGGGTGATGTCCAGGTGTTAGTTGTGTCCAGATACATATTTTGTATCTGCATGTTAATTAAATAGCATAAAACTGCCCAGAAATGGGGTGGCTCTGATGCCCAACACCCTGCAGGTGAGGAGAGCACTGCCCAGGCCTGCAGGACATTGCAGTTATTCAGAGAAAGCCCTCAGCTGCAACCAAGCATTGCAAAAAAATTTCTGCAAAAACTGAGCATTGCAAAATCTTAACTGTGAATACTGAGCACTGCGAAAATTGATCTGCAGTGAGGCTGGGTGCTCAACCCCTGCTAAATTGCCCCAGTGGGTGCCATGCCAGAGCATGAGTGCTGTTTGCTCTGTGCAGCCCTAGGGGCTATCAGTGGGCTTGGGCTGCACAGGGCTTTGCTGGACATCGCTTCCTGCAGGAGGAAAGAGCTGCTTCAGTGTTCCAGGAACAGAATTAGCATTTACAATTCTTTTGGTTTTTTGTGCCCTATTCAGAATTCACCTGAACTTGATGAGGAGGGGTACAGCATCCGACCTGAGGAACCAGGCTATATCCTTTATTATTGGCTTTGCCTCTTAGTTTACAAACTGCAAGATGAGCCGGTGTTCACAGGCAGGCTACTGACTAGTTGTTGTTGTTGTT
>VZTV01041972.1:98352-117571 GCA_013400875.1 Anhinga rufa | reverse complement strand
TGCCTGTAGTTATATATTTGATTCTGTATTTTCTAGGCATCTGCGTAGTCTGATTTTCAGAGATGTTGAGCAGGTTCATTGCGTCTATGGCTGCTGAATAACCCTGAAACTTAAGCATGTGATTATGGATTAGATGCTGAACTACAGTCATTCAATTTTAAAAATGAATAGCATAATGCATATAACTAGTTGTGTGATCTCTGCTGAAAATGGGAAGAAAATTAATGAAAACACTTTTCTGCATCTCAGGTAACTGCCCAAACTACTGAGACATCGAATGAGTCACCTTTGACTCAATAAACCCTCCCAAGAAGGGCTTAATCAACACTCAAACATGTAAGTAAAAATTCTGGGATGTAAAAGTAAAACTGCAATTCAGAAATTTGTGGGAAAATTCCAGAGCAAATCTGCTTACCAATATTCTGTTCTCTGAATAATACCAGGAAGTTAGTTTAAAAGTGAAACTCGGTAAGAAATATTCATTTAGAATCCTCTACAGTTTGTAAAATATGCTGCAGCATGTTGAAACACTTGAAAAGCTATTACTAAGAGAACAAGTTATATTCTTCTCAACAAATTCTAAACAGTTGGGAAAAGTGGTGGAGGCCACTGTGATTAAAGGGAGATAGGATGGTTGCTACGAGCAAAACATAAAAGGCTTTCAGGAATACAAATATAATAAAGAAATAGGTTGAACTTTAAAGTGACATAAGTTAAGAGCTGTTTATATAGATAATTTGAAAATGTATATGATTAGTAAGGTTGTCTTTGATTATCAGGCACCCATAACAGGGATTTGGAAACAGGATAACAAGATGATCTCCTAAAGAGATATTCTGCTATGGCCTTTATGCATGAAAAATGTGAGGATGGAGTCAGCTATCCATGAATGGAACAGTTTCCTGGTACAGGGGGAAGGAGTTAGTGTGCAGATAACAGCAAAAAGAGCTGTTAAAAATATTGCGTATAAAAAATGCCAGATAACAGACATCCACTTGTAAATGTGACCTGCAAACATCTTTAAACAATCCAGTAATATTAGAAGATGTTTGCCAAATGCTTCTGAATATCACAAGGTTCTATGAATTATTAACTCAAACATTAAATAGCTGTGCATTTTGTGACTCTACAGAATTCTGGTGATCTGCTCTTAGCGATGATCCTGCATGCTCTCTGCTGGTCATGTCTCATCCATAAACCCTTTCTGCAGATTTCAGACGGCCCGCAGTTAGAAAGATAAATGTTGTCTTATTACAATGCTTTCCATTCTTTGGGGCCTATTTTTCATTTCAGCATTTTATTTATCATTTGGCATTCGCATTAACTCTCCAAAGCAAAATTTCTGATCCTGTTACGCAGACACACTGCTCCATTGTAGGAATATTCAGAATTTTAATATCACCCACACAGTGCTTTCTGGGGCATTCTTTGGAAAATGGGTGACTGACCCAGTGCAAGGCTGTTACAGGACCTGGGGACAAAATGGTGTAAGGATGAAAAGGCTCGGCTTCAGATTAATGAAATGTACAATATATACAGCTATTGTGTAGTTTACATAACCTGTTTTGGTGGGGAATTTTTTATTTTAGGGGATGACTCAGAGGAGGGTAAAGATGCAATGCAATTACTTACCTCCCCCCTCCAGAACTGACCTAACCCTAAATCTGCATGTGCATTTCAGTTACTTTAAAAACAAAATTAAAACTATCCATTGGTAAATTGAGATACCAGATAAAGGAACAGCGCCTCTGGTATCGAAGTTGTGTACATGATTTGGTGCAATGAATTATTATTTTTTTTTAAATTGGAAGAAATGTCATTCCAAGTTACTTTGGGTTTCTCAGAAAAGAAACTCAATGTCATGCTGGGTATATTCATCAGCAAGAAAATAAGGCAGTGTAACTGACAGGTCCAAATGCTTATAAAACTGTTCCTGAATTATCCAATGCTTGCTACATTCTCCAAGACTAGTTTCTAAGGCCTGCTCTGAGAAAAGATGAAGTTACAGAAATGCTGATATACCCAACTGTAAGGAACTCCAGACCTGTGCAATTCACCTACTATCAGTTTTCTGTAAAATATTGAGATATACAGTAGCACTTAGTAATTGAACAATACCTAAATGATTAGAAACCATCCTGCTTTCAGAGAACAAAGAAAGGGATACTGTGCGTACGACATTTACTACCTCCTTTAAGTATAGACTGTCTCAAGGTTAATAACCGCTTAAAAGAGAAATTCCTTTTTTTTCTTTTTTCTTATTGCAAATAATTTCTGCCAGGATCCTGACAAGATCTTAAGAAGACCACAGTGATGATATCACACTGTACAAACATTTTCTTATCTAAGATGCTATTCTACCCTAGCCAGGCTGAAGAGTAGAAGATACTAACCTTGAAAAAAGTTTTGCTGCTTTGTGTATACCAGTACGATGCTGCAGAACTCCCCACGCGGTGACAGCAGTATATAATACTTCTGCAACAGCTATTGCTGTCTAATTTCATGTCACATTCTTCACCAAGAATCTTAAATCACTTCATAATAAAAAGGACAGTTTTGTGAGCCCCATTGCACAGCTGAAGGAACTGAGGCAGTGAGAGGGGAACTAATCAGCAAGACGTAGAAAGGGCAGGAACAGGAGCCCTCTCTCCTAGCTCCTGGCCTGTTTATATCAACAGTGTGCACTTCAGTGCATGAGATTGAATAGGCTGTCATTAAACGAGGAAGAGAGGTGTCAGCTGCATAACCATGTTTAAAGAAAAAGTTTTAGAAATTGCAGAAATCACATCACTGATACAGTTCTACTTTTACAGCTTTTGAATGCGAACCAGCCTGTAGCTGGACCTCTGCTTTACACACACTGATAATAAAAAAGAATCTGCTGGTCCTTGGCCACTCAGGAACAGACACAGAAATAAATACAGGGAATGACGGACTGATGCTTTTATGAAGGCAAGCTGTGGGTTGAAGAATACAGAGGAAAAAAGCAGAGAGCCAGAACACAGACTAGGAGGCAGGAGGAGGGAAGGTTTAGGGGAAGGATTTT
The DNA here is from genome assembly GCA_013400875.1 of Anhinga rufa. Classification (NCBI taxonomy): domain Eukaryota; kingdom Metazoa; phylum Chordata; class Aves; order Suliformes; family Anhingidae; genus Anhinga; species Anhinga rufa. The sequence goes on along the minus strand of VZTV01041972.1, from coordinate 114,525 downwards.
GCCTTGTCCAGTGCTTTTTTGTGAGGTCGCTCCTGACCCTAAATTTTAGGGTGAAAAGGCCCTGTAACACAGCAGAGCTGGTGTGCGTTTGTCACACGGAGAAATAATTTGAGGAGGGTGTACAGGTGTTTCCTGTGTTGCAAAAGTCATCTCTACAGAGACTTTTGTTTGCTATTACCCAAGACTTCAAAGAAAATATCAAGACGGTTGTGCAAATGGTCCTGCCAACACCAGGATCCACCATCTATTCTCTGCTTACCAAAGGCGACACAGATACAGCACCCGGGAATGCCTAGGAGGAGGCACCATCAACAGCAGCTCTTCAAAACAGCCCTAGATGTAAAGAAGATTCTTCCTTTTACCATTCCCTTCTGGGTAGCATCCCCAGTGACTCATATATGTTTCTAGAGTTGGGCCCTACATTTTTATAACACAATATGTAAGTTTCTCTCAACTATCCTGACTTTTCTTACATTCTTATGCTGCTGATCAGCTGTACTGGAAGGCCCTTCCCCTTTAGCAAAATTTCTTTTTTAGTCTGAGATGGTATGCTTCAAGCCCAGTTCCCCTTGCTCTAATATGATGCTACTATTTGTTTGCATCGTCCTTTGTGTTAGGAAGCATCTGTTCTAAAAAATTACATTTCTTATTTCTTCTAAATCCTATTTTACGTTTTTGTGCCACTCGGTTCTGAGCAAGCTGTATACAATTGAGACTAGGTTTTTCAGAGGTGCTAAATAACCCATTTTGACCTGAAACACTTTGCTACACATCAAAAAAAGGGGTGCTGAGGAGTACTGAGAAATCTGCGTTTGGAAAGAGGGAGCCAAATAGGAAGCTAGCGTGCTTTGCGAAGCCCTTATCCTTGTCTTTCCTCCTCAGACCTCTAGTGCAGAGCAAGCACTACCAGGTGGCTGCAGAGGAGCTGATCTGTCAGGCACTCTGACTTCGCCCTGGGCTTGGGTGGGAGGACCCATGCACAGCCCTGTGACCTGAAGCACAGCCCTTTTGCAGGAGAGAAAAGAGTACACCCTTGGGCAATGAAACCTAATTTCACTCCAAGGAGTTCTAGTTAATGGGAACTTAGAGAAAGGAGGATTATACCACAGTGACTGTTTCCAATGTAGTACAAAACCCCTGCATCTCCCATGGTCTGGTCACTGCGAAGCCTCTCCCGTGGGTGTGGGCTGAATTACGGTGAATCAAGATAAGGGGAGCTGGCTGGGTAATTAAGACTTTTATAAGCATGTTTTGAAACAGGATCCAGTAAATAAATGGCTAAAATTTGGAAAAAATAGGGTAGGTTTTTAAGTCCACCATGTTCTTACTTGCAAGATGCAAATCGTTTGAGCTCCTTCTGAAGCATCTCACTGGAAAAGGACTATAAATCACGAAATACCTGACTTTTGTTGTTTGGGACACTACAAAAATCAGGGAAATGTGTTTAATGAACGTTCTTCTTGTTCAAAGCATTTCAGTAGTTCGGCTCTGATATTGTTTCAAAACTGTTTTCTCAAGGCCCTCCAGCACATGGCGTTAGGAAAAAAAGTTGTCAGACTGGTTTTAACACATCTTTTCAGTACTGATAAGCAAAAGTTCACTGAAATAATTCTCAATAAGATACATGTGGAATATACCTTTCTTAAGGCTTTCTTTTTGAATGCAAACTTTAAGGAGACCTGTTGCATTCTAAGCTTAAGCAGTATCTTTCAAAGTTATTAGAAAAGTACAGGGATGTGTCACATACTGTGCTGAAGAGAGTCTATGTCACATCCTGTTAACCGTGTCTGCTTTTAAACCTGTTTTGTAAGTACAGTGAGTGGCTGACAGTCTCCAGCTGCAAACGGCTTTGAAACTACTACCGTGCCCGAGTTTCAAAAGAAAGCTAGACACTACTGTATCTTGGTTGCTAAAGGTAAAACACTCAATAAATAGAATGTTTTTTCTCAATGAAGTAAACGATTTAATCTTGAGACTACTTTGCTTAACAATGCCATCATTAAAATGGTAATGGCCTTTGAGGTCCCTATTCACCCGTGGTATGGCATCATACCTTTGCTGCTATTGTTTTATCCTGTTTACAGAGAAGCTTCTGCAATTCAGCCTGGGAAGAATAAGATATTAACTAAGGAAATAAACCTCCAAAATAGCATGCGGCTAAATATTTAAGTCTATCTTAATAGGACCCAATCTATCCTCTCCCTGAAGCCAGTCAGCCACTTTAGTAGGATGCAAAATAGTTCCCCTGCAAGGTGGAAACAAGATGAGCTAATAACTTCTTTTAAATTATTATCTGTGTTTGAAATGATGGTTTTAAAAGCCAAAACACGCCAAAATTACTCAGAAAAGAAGTATTTTACTAAACCATGCACACTAGCCTGCTAACATGATTTGGTAAAATTTTATACAAATCTCTTTTCTCTCTAATAACCAGGGGACTCAACTGAAAACTGCTAGAAAAAATCCTATTTAAATAGAGGTTTTTTCCCTTCCTAATTTTCCAGTGTATGAGTTAAAGCAAAAACAAAGCAAAACCACTTTTGTAGATGGACTCAGGTATCATCAGACCTGGAAGTTTTCCATGTTTCCTTTTCCATACTTCTGCATTAACTAGCCTCTCACTGCAGACTAGGCCCATGCCCAAACTGGTCCAGGATGCCACAACTGACTCCTGTTCAAAGCAGCCGCAGGTTGTAGGTCTAGCTCTCTGTTATACCTAAGCTGTGCTTCATGCCTCATCGTATTATCTGGTCTTTCTGGGGACCTCTAAGACATCGATACAGATTTAGAACAGTGTCAAGGTCCCTGCCATTTACCCTTGAATCGAAAGGCCTTTGCCAGAGCCAAGAATAACTAGAAAGCAGCAATGTTCTGGCCACACCTCCTTCCTCACATCACCCCTACAGAAAGGGGCGGGGGGGGGAATAGCTAGGAAACACCATGCTCCTACACCAGGCACAGGAAGATTTTCTTGTGCCTGTTTCCCTAAGGATTAACATGCCCTTTGCTTGTCCAGAGGGGCATAAAAAGGGCCCAGCCTAGCAATGACAGCAAACGCTCACTGCCAGTAAGTGAAGGAATGGTTGCTAACACAAGTGCTGCTTCTTTGTAATGTTTAGGTTTCCCAGCTCGCAGGGTTGCCTCAACACACGTGGAAATATGCCGATAATAGGCGGGACCATCAAGACCTTCTGCGGCAGTCCCGGAAGAGGAAGCTTTCTAACCTGGCATTTTCACCCGATAATGAAGGAGACTTGTGGGATCCCCCTGCCCAGATCTGCAAGACTGCATGGCGGCAGAGGCCCCTGCAAGCAGATGGCATGAAAGACTCTGTCCACTGACTGTTCTGCATTGCCAGAAGAGTTGACAAAACCAAGTAATGTTGTTCCACGAAAAATAAGCATGACATACCTAAGCAATTATTGACCTTAAAACTGTGGATAAAGACTGTCTAAATATTTTCTATGACTGGATGCAATGGCCTACATTCATCTATGAAGTATCACCCTGGCCCTCCACTGAGTTCTTTTTAAGAAAAGCTTTGTGGCCCACAGCACTTAAACCATTATTGATTTCTACTTTTTTCTTAAAACAAAAGTAATGGGACAATAGATTAGTTGTATTTCACCACAATTTGCTTATGTCCATGTAACTTTTATTATTAAATTTAGCTTTTAGTAGCAAATGATTTGGGAAAACAACTTGACAAATTATCTCACAAAAAAAAAGTAGAAACAGTAACATTCATTGTGCATCCTTGAATGTCCTTGAATTAAAGGGCATGGATGCGTTTAAACACTGAGTAGCTTTCAGAGATGAAAGAAGCTAAAGGGATGTTTATTTATAACAATACCTCCTTGACAAATAATTCAAAGAAATAAAAGGAATAGCTGCAGTTTGCTCCAGTGACTTTTGTTCCCTAATGAAATGTACATGTATACCCTCATCCATCGACTGAACGCATGCCGATCTGCTGCGTGGTCTGCACTGACACACCCGGTGTGTCCCCTCACTCCTGGTGCATCTGTGAGCCTGACAGCTCAGTTCTCCTCTGTTGATCCTCAGGCTGGGAGCAGAATCAGTCCCATGTCCAGCAACCCATTTTGTCTTCAGTATATCAGTGCTTTAGAAAAAACAAGACTGTAAGAAAACTAAAGAAGAAACTGATATATTATGGTATCTATATTGTAGTTTTTTTCAGTTCTTCATTCTAACTCTGAAAAGTGATTCCCCACTCCTGTGAATAAAGGTCTATTTCTCTATAAGGGAAAGATGGAGATCAGATGATAAGAACTGGAGGGAATAGGGAGAAATAATTTATGAGTGGGCCTCAAGTTGAATATTTTTTGCTTGTTCTTTTAGCTTATTTTCCATTTTGAAAGTATTTAGTTTGGGGATTTCCTACAGGAGCAGGGTTGATGAATTCTCTCTTGTAATCTACGTAACAATATTGAAAATTGTTAAGCTAAAGTAACAATGCTGAAAAGAAGATAGATGCAAACTTAAGGTTTTGAGTCAGTGTCCACCTTCTTTCACATCCCTTAACTTTCAAAAATTCAAGCCATCAAACAAAAATTACTTGCATGCAAAAGGGCTGCACAGGGCTACTGCAGAGTTGTGGGTGAGCTCTGCACCTCATGCTACATCAGTAAGGCAGTTTATTTCTATCTCTGTTTTCTTAGTAGTTTACAATACATAGGGGATAAATCCTGAGAGTTTTATTGCATCAGGAAATGTAAAAGTTGTGTACTTAACTAATACAGTTTGTTGGGACATTTTTAAAATGTTTCCTGACCTGACTGCAAGAGTTATCCAGCCTATACAGTTTCAGCTTCCTCCTCCTCCATTAGCAAGGCTCACCTATGATATTTACTGCATCATTGCATCCAAGCCAAACTTGGTTACTGCGGCAACTAAGTTTTTCTTCTCAAAGGGTCACAGGGAAACACATCCTTCAGGATTCCCTAGTAACCGTCAGCCGGTAGGACTGGGGAACATCAACAGTGAAATGCCTGCTTTCCATCGCTAAGGCAGCGCCGCCTGTGCCTGCAACAAGGGGGGCAGAGTCTAGTTACATTCCTGACCCACTTTCACATCCCTCCCTCCTCCTCCTCCATCTCCTCCTCCCTCCCAGAGCACAGCAGCAACCAGCAGGGCAGCAGGAGCCTCCATTTAGCAAGCCTCACACACCCGCAGCCACCAAGCTGTGTGCTGTCTCCTAGCAAGCAGGACAAGCGCACGTTTCCACAGCAGCATGAGGGGAACGGGAGGGGGAACTGCAAACCTCCTAGAAAGGAGGTCTTCCCTCTTGCTGCCCTGTACGTGCGGCAATGGTGCTTCTGCCTTTTGTCCAGCACTTTCACGCACCCACATCGAAGCATGCACCCGCACCAAACGCAGTGTAAGGCTGTCCCCCTTCCCTCTGCTCCCCAGCCAGCCGGCCACGCTTGGGCGCGCGCTTCGTTTCCTCTCCCAGCACCCCTTCCGCCATCCCCTTGCCTCCTAGCCTGGGTGCGTGCGTCTGACTGTCCTGCTCCCCTTCTCGCCCACCTCCTTTATGTAAACCTGCCATTACTCTCCCACTCTCATGTTCCAGGGGCTCGTTCCTTTCCCCAGATATTGCAAAACCGCCTCCCACCTCCCAGTGCAGCAGGCAAGTCGGTGAGTAAGAGGAGGGAGCTCCTGACTGGTTTTGCATCCTGGCGGCTGCTCATGGACGTCTAATAACCCTACAAGGGACACTCCCTTCCCCTTGGGCAGCTGAGAGGGATTTCACCGCACGCCGGGGGCAGACATTAACCCCTGCGCCTCGCCTCACCAGCCGGGCGGGCTGCCCACGTATCCCGGCCTAGCGCCACGGGCAGCCACGGCCTCACCAGGCCACGGAGGCCCCTGCCACTTCGGGAGGATGTGCAGACAAGCCTGGGGGGCCCCTGCTGCTTGGGGGGGTGCGGACAAGGCCTGGGGGTGCATGTGCCAGCCTGGGGGTACCCACATTTGGGGTGTGGCAGGGCCTCACGAGGCCCAGGATGGGGGGTGACACCCGGTGCAGGGATGCGGACATGGCCCGGCTCCTGGCCTTGGCCCTAGCTGTCTCCCCTCAGGGGAGCTACCCCTGAGGCAGGGAGAGGGGAAGGTGGCCCCCAGCACCCCTGGTCCCTGGGTTCCTGAGCAGGTGGTGGGTCTCAGAGCTCCCTCCTCACCGTCCCCAAGGGCATGGGCAGGGGGAACACCTCGGGGGACCCCTGCTGCCAGGACATGCACGGGCCCACCACACAGTGGCCACGAGAGATGTTAACAGCAGCTGGTTTGTTGTTGTTGTTGTTGTTGTTTTGTTTGTTTCTTTGTTTTTTGTTTCTGTTATTGCAAAATACCAGCTATGACCACAGGCAGGCTGTTCTCAAGCTGTGCCACTGAGCCCACCCTGGCAAGGGCGCCCTGGGACGTTGGTGCAGGATGGGGTTCGCACCGAGGAAGTGCTTTCATCCCGCGGCGAAAGATGCTCACCAGCCTGGGACATGAGCTGCTGCTGGCCTGGCAGTCCCTGGGATAAAAAAAAAAAAGAATAAAGAAAAAAAAGTGGTTCCCCCCTGCTCCCCCGACCATGGTGGGAAGGAGCCTCAGTTTTAAAATTACAAGTTAGATTTCATGTGTTGCTTTCTCAGCCCGTGGGGTTTTTTTTTTTTGGTGGTGGAAATGGGAATAAAAATAGCTGTTTAATTTCTGAACGCAAAAAGCGGCTGCTTAAAAAATTGTTCACTGTTCTTTGTGCTTGTATAACTTAAAACCACCTGTTTTCAAGTTTGGGCTTGATACATATTTCTGCTCTGTTCCTGTAAGCACTTCAGCACATGTTACACACATGCTTACATCTGCAGAGTTGGGGGCCTGAATCTTCAATGTCACCCTAAATCTTCAGCTCTCTACCACATTTACAAAACTAGTTGAGTAATAGATAAATAATGACTCAAAATAACATGACACATAAGCAGTACATTGTTTCCATCATGACAAAAAAGGTAGTTTTCCAGATACCCTCCCTCCCTCTAAATGTGCATGTAGCAAAGTTCTAGGTACTGAGTAGGTAGTACATTAGTATTTTTAATTATTAAATTTGAATTAAATGCTCATACTTCTCATTTAACCTAATGTTTTACACATAAAAGGGACCTAAAACATATTTATTATTTACGTAAGCTTTAAATTAGCATGCACTGTCCCGTGTGCTGCCAGTGCTAACTAAGCTGGTAGCAGTACCTCAAGCATCTTTAAACCTTCCTCAGGTATTTCTGCACAACAGCAAATTGACACCTATAGTTAGCCATGCACTAGGGAAGAGTTACACAACTGCAGGGGTGTCTGTAAGGACACGAGATTGCACACAGGTTATTTCACTCCCTGGTAATGTTTTTCAGGACAAGTGAATACACAGGGTTTCCCTGCATCTGTTGTGACCACGACAGCAATCGCATGCCGTGAAGTGTATTTGTCAATGACAGACACTTACATGGAAATGAGCAAAGAAAAATTAGAAAAGAACTAGGAGAAACCACCAAGAAAATAATAAATGCAGAATGACAACAGTGATAGATGTAAAAACCACTAAATTAATTTTGAGTGCAGTATTTTTCAGTGGGATAACCAAATCTTGTGGTTGAGATAAAACACACTTCTAAATAGGCAGCAGTAGATGTTTTGCAAATTCATTTTTCACCTCTTCAGAGCTTTTCAAGAAATTAAAGAGCAGTGACTATTTGCAATGGTGTTTGATAGCTTATTATTAAAATAGTAGGATCCCCATTCCTAACATCAGAAGACACAACTGAAGCAAATTGCTAGGCCGTTTAATGAACAATTGTCGATGAGCAGCATATGCCTTTTTCTAGAAAGGATTTTTACTTCCTACTAGGCTTGCAAAAATCTTATCCAGATCAGCAACTGCAAGATATTTCCAAGAAGAGCTGTAGAGAAGAATGTGTTGTCTAGATTTATTGCAAAGGATATTGCTTTGCAGTACTTTATAATGAAGATTTATTAATTAAACAGCTTGTTTGAGGAACTTTATGTGGTAGCTCCTACAGGTAGTGGAGAAAGGGAGGTGAAATTGTATGATGCAAGTTGGTACAGACACTGAGCCTAGCTGCAGTTGCTCAGGTTTAAAGGTGCTTTGCTGGGGAGTATTTTCTGTATTGCAAGACAAGTTTTAAGGTTAAATCTTTACTGCATCTGCTGTAGTAAAGATGACAGTTGTAATACCCTGGTCAAGTGCTCTCCTTTGGTGAGTTCACATTATGGATAAAAAGTGGTTTCCTACAGAACAGATACTGAAACATTGTTAGCAAAGCGATAAAGCAGATGCATACGCAGGAGGTTTTGAAAGGCTCAGAGGAGCATGGCGGGGAGGCTGTCTTGGGCTGTCCTGGGCTGCTGGAACGGCAGGAGGGAGCGCGCCGAGGGCAGGAGCCAGCGAGCAGCCCGAGACAGTTAGCTTAAGATGGCCTTTTTTCAGGCACATACTGCAGCCATAAAAATAGGCCTGCGAGGGAATATCCTGGTAGAGCCTTTCCCGAACAGCAAGCCACGCCTTGAGGTGCACAGCCATGAAGGGTGAGGTGTGGAGGGGCCCTGCTCTAATGGGAAGTGTGTGGAGGATCCTGAGGATGGTGAGGAGCAGGAGGAGCCAGGCTGAAGCGGGAATGGCTCTCCCTGTCTCTCCCCACTTCCCCATGGCCCTCAGCCACGCTGCCGGCCGTGGGGCAAAGGCCTGAGGGTTGGGGGTGAGACAGCATGTCAGACGTGGCCACGTCGGGGGGCGTGGAAGGGAGAGGGAGAACAAGAGGCAAATAACTCTAAACAAACCTCTTTTTATACCCTTGATTTCAAAACAGACATTAGGTCCTGTCTTTCTTGCTCTCAGGATTTTTTTTTTTCCCCAAACCTTGCTGCAACTGCTGCTGATGTGGTAAAGTAGGCGAGGCCAGCAGCACACCCCCATTTGGGGTTGACCTCACCTGGTTTGCCTTGCAGTGAGGCTGAAGCTGCTCAGCTCCACGGCTTTTTACCTCGGGATCGGTCAGAAACTTTACCCTGAGGTAAAAAAAATGCACCTCTCTGCACAGCAAAGGCAAGGCCTCGCTCTGCCTCAGCCATCTCTCTCGGTAATTGGAATTTCAGCAAGTACCTGCCCCTAAGATGAATGTTGTGCGGCATTCCCAGGCACGCCCCACCTCAAACGCTGGCCTGATCTCCCTCCGGGCCCCAGCACAGCATCAACAGCCTTTTCCTGCCTGGAGCAACGTGCACCAGCTACGGAGCAAGGCTCCCCGCTCCGCGTGAGCTACTGATTCATGCCGCTCTCCCATCAGCAAGCAGGGAGATGTCTGTCCCACCTCGGGGACTTGGGTGCGACTAGTTACCCGGGCGAAGTTCGTGCTTGGAAAGAAGGTCTTTTTCTTTCTCCACTGGCCCCGTTCTTGAAGATTTATATGACCGATTTATAAACTCTTCTTAATTGTAGAGATAATGTATTTAAAACATATGTGCTTCCCGTAGCGCTGCGCGCGCTTTCAGTGCTGTCTGCCTTTTGCCCTGTCTACGTTCACAGAAGGTACTTGTGCATATGGAAACAATCAGGCTACCCAAAAGACAACACACTTGATACTGCTAATTACACGGAGTAAATGCCGCTGGGACTATAACCAGTCTCTAGATCTGAGTCAGTGTTTTGCTGCTGAGCTAAAGAAGAAAGTCCATTATGTGCGCTCGTATTATAGCCAGCTAAGTCCCTGCTGTACATACTGCTGATTTCTGTACATGCTACATGGCAGAGAGCCAAGGAATTGTAGCACAAACAGGATTTTATAACCACTATTATTTAAGGATGGGCAAACTGTGAAGCTCCAAAAGTTAATGATTCTAGCGCACTTTCAATTAATTTTTATTGTCAAGCTGTATTTCAGGGTTCTAAAGACCTCTTGCGATGACAAGAAGGAGTGTGTGGGAACAGGCGGGAATACAGTATGCATTATTATTCTCTCTGATTTATAGATCGGTGAATAACCTATCTGGATAACAAGTTACTTCTTTCTTCTCATGTTAGATGGAATTCATCTCTGTGCTGAGCTCCCCTCAGAAAAGGCATTTTAGCAACATAAGTACAGTATCGGGCATCATATTGCACAAATGGTACATCTGAGCCCCTGCACAGAATTAAATATCACCCTTTCTGCACTAAGGATGTCTGTAATACTTGTGCTGTTAAGACAATCTTACACTCGCCTGATACAGAAATCACTGCATGGAGTTAGAAGTATTAACTACATCTTAATGACTTACAGAAGGAACTTCTGACAGGATACTGCTTTATAAAACACGAGTACATACTGAAGTCTACATGCCATAAGTTTCAAAGTCTGGATTAAAGCAGGCTGTGCATGAGCAATCACAGCGATGAAGCCTGGCCTCATACGATGAGAATCAGGTTCACCATCTCAGCTCCCTCCCTGTCCCTCTGAGACCATAGGCCAGAGCTGTGTCTTGGCTAACTGGCAGCACTGTCTGGCAGCTGGATTTTGTCTGGCTTTCTCCTTGCAGAGGACACGAGTTTGGGCTTTTACCCAGACACTGGCTGATTTAGAGGGACATGCTATGTTTGAGACTCTCTGAGATTTGACTGAGATTGGACAGCAGATTTGAAAGGGATTACAAGAAGACTGAGGGACAGCGCAATTGCATAAACCTCATTTCCTTAAGAAACCTAAGGAAGAAAAAAGCCTCTAATCCCAACCAAAACACACTCTTTGGAAAGTATTGGTAGAGCTGGGCTGCAGTCAGGCATCCTGCTCTAGCTTGCAGCTGAGTAAGGCGGCTGCTCCGGTCGGCTCCTTCTCCGCTGCCCCAGGTTACTGCTTCATCGGCTGTGCTGATTCAGCTGTTTGTGTAGCTGCCCTTTAAGCCAGTTCTGTGAAATGATCCACTGAAAAGAAAAGACGTGCTTTTCAGGGAGGATGTATAGTGGGTTCTTCTTTTTTTTTAACCCAAAGGTCCTTAAAAAAAATCTTTAGAGCTCAGGTGCACAAACGCTTGATTCAGTGTCATGGGACAGCAGGTGTAAGTGTCTCTGTGGGTGTGTGAAGGATGAGGGAGAGCTACACCACAGGGCTCTGCTTCAGTCTGAACAGATATATGTCCATAATCTGAAGGGGCAAAAACAGTGTACACCTGTTCTGGTGTTCCTACCCTTCTCAAGTCCATCAAGACCAGAAAGGGACCTTATGCCTGCCTCCGCAGTGTACACACCTACCGGGGAGTCACTCGGTGGTCAGCTGCCATCCTCACTGCAGGGTATCCACTGCAGCAGAGTTTCTTCCTTCCAAACCCACCAGACCTAGCCTACACTGATTTTTGCCAGTTAACCTATATCATACCAATCTGAGAATTTAAATAATGGCAAAGCTATGCCCGCACCATTTAAAATGTTAGCCAAGCCTAATGCATTAGCACCATGCTCATCTCCATGTGGAAGCTGGCACGTGACAAGCCAGAGTATGAACTTCATGGACACTGTCACCCTGCACTTAGGCCACAGATGTTCCTGTGGGCTGTGGCAGAAGTTACCGTCTCCAGCTCTTCCCTGGCGCTGGAGGTTCCTGCTGCTTCAGATCCACAGATTAGGCTGTGGGGTGACCACTTCCCGTTTTGCATTGGGTGGTAGCTTATAACATTGAAATACTAGGCCTCTGCTCACCTACCTCATTCAGACAGAAAAAACGTGAGAAGCATTTGAGCACAGTTCAGCAAAGCAGACTCAAAGGGATGTTAGCCACAGGCGGGGAGGACAGCCTCTTCCACCAGCACCTTAGCTTGGCAGGATGTGCATCTGTAGCCCAGCCCCCTCTGTGGACCTTGTTAGATTATCTCTAGAGAGCTTATTGCAGAGAGACCTGCTGCTTATTTCTAGCATGAAACCACACAGCTCCTCCTTTGGGCTAGTGTCGTGCTCCAGCTAATGGGGTCAGCTGCTCAGATAGTCTGTGTCTGCTTAAAACAGGTAGACATAATCTTTGTGTATGCTAAGTGCGAGGTAGCTCACCCGTCTTTGAAATGCAGGTAAGATACTTCATTGCTGATTGCAAACCAAGAGCATCTTCATGGGGAATTTTTCTGCTGAAACCAGAGTAAAACTTTACCCTTGGCTTTCTTCTTACTACCTCCTGAGTCACCGCATCCTCTTGTCACTACCACCTTTCAGTTTAGAAAGTGGCAACAAGCTACAGTATTCAGCAGTAAGTGAGAAGTGGGTCTCTCTCCGTTTGTGGGGAAGAGATGAATTTACAGAGGGCTTAAAATTTGTTCTCTGAAAGCAGCAAACACTGAAGGGTCCACCTGGGGATTATGTTTCTGGTGTGCTGCAATTTTACGTTGCTTCCCTATGTTTCTTGTGGAGACAAGCCCCAAGGAATCTGAAGACTTGGCTTATTTTCCTGATCCTGCAACAGATTTCCTGCCTAGCCCAGCCATGAGCAAGTCCTTTAGGTTCACATTTTCAAGCAGGGGCTTTAATTTTAGTCCTGTAGCTTGAGATACTCAGAACCTGTCTCGCACATCTATTAATCACTTACAGCTCTAGCCAAAAGTGCACTGAAAATTAGATGCTACTTAGAAAAAACAGTGCCAGCTTTGTCTTACTCAGCTTGCTCATATGTTCAGTGGAGATGATAACACCTGTCCAGCTGGGGAGACGTCAGGTTAAATTAAGTGATGTTTGTAAAGCATGTGAAGCAATTAATTTTATTTTTTTTTTTAGTAGCATTATTTGCAAATGTAAAGGAGAAAAGCCCTTTGAGCATTGTTTCTCTTGTTTTGGTCTTTTTATTGGATTCAAATAAGGACAAACATCACCCCCGTCAACACCAAGCTCAGCTAAATGTTGCATGCCCATAAAGAATTTGGTTTTGCTTGGAAGGATTAGGACATGAGATTTTGGTTCCTCTCACTTGTTTATGAGAATGAATTTGCTAGACATAAATCACTGCAGGTCAGAACATTGCTGTTCCCTTAGCATAAGGTAAGAGAGCACAGAATCACTCTTTAATGTTGTGCAATTGGACAGGATTTGGCTTGTCCCAATTTTATGTTTGGAGAACTCAGGCTGCCCTTTGTGCTTGATGTTTTACCTCTTTTTCTCTTGAAGGTCCAGTGGAGAAATCTGACTAGGTGCATTTGCATCGCTCACTCACTGCCTGCTCTTTGCCTGTGTTCAGTGTTTTGCTGAAATTAAGGTACAGCTTCCTTCTCTTTTGCTCTCTGTGGGATTTCCCCGTTTCACTGGGCTGCAGTCTGATGAACTCTTCAAGCTGGCACTGATGCTGAAAGAAGCAGCTGTATTGTCTTTATACTTGTTCCCTTGTATCTAGTCCAAAGTGCATGTGGCTGTAAGGTGGACCTGAGCAGGGAAGCAATCTGGCTCAGAAAATAACTGTTTCTGGTTTTTAATCAGCTTAGTTTTGTGCGGTTCAGTTTCACAAGAGAGCTGAGCAGCAGGGCAAGAGCAGGAGTTGCAGAGGGAGGGAGTCAAGGCCCGACCCTTCAGGTGGCCTTGCATGGTGGTGTTTGCAGAAACGCGGTCTTACTATTTGCCACCCCATGTCTCTTCGTCTCTCTTAGTGCCACTATCGCTTGGTGGCGGGGGGCGGTGGCAATAAGTTAATGTTACTCAGTAGCCAGCAAGCAGTGGGGATGAAGACCCATATTGTGCCTTTCTGATCCCAAGGCTATCCCCCTCCCCCTTTCCTTTCCATTCTTTGGTTTACTCAGTAGAGCTACCCTGATTCACATAAGCTAACAATCTGTTTGAGAAGAAACAATTAGGCCCACAGAAGTTGTTGACATCTTATTTTCATTTTTTTCAATGGCATAACGGGCACTCCGGTCCAGCTTGTCCTTTTGTGTTCTCCATCCCAGGCATTCCTCCCAGATGCAAAGACCCCGTGAGGATGGCGACAGAACAGTGACCCTCCCAAACATCTTGAACTAAGAGACTGCTAATGAAACTAAGCATTTCTCACAGACCATGATGTGGCTGCTGAGCAGGCTATTAATTGAAAACACTGTGCGTTTCACTGCCCAAACCAGGCAGGCTTTCCGGGCCAGCTGCAGGCCGCTTCCCGTGCCCTCTGAGCCCACAGTGCTGGCAATTGCTGGGATGAGCCGTAGAGCCCGAGGAGGACGGACTGTGGTTGCAGGAGGCCGTAAGAACAGCTCGGCTGTCTTTTCCAGGAAGTCGAGTGCGCGCTCCCTGCTTCTTTCTCTGTGGTCTTTCAGAGTTCAGCTTAAATCAGATCCTGAAAACAGCATCCTGCTGCAGAAGAGCCAATGGTCCCAGAAACAGGCTCCTACTATAAAATATCCTACAGGAGCCAGATGCCCCAGGCCCTGACAAAGATTGATCAAGTGGCTGGTCGTATCACCTTTCACTTCGCTTTGGCAAGCGGGGAAGCACAGAATGATGGAAAGTTTTCAGGTGGAGTTGTATTTAAGTTTGGTTTAAGTGCTGCAGATGGGAAAGAGTCATTCTACACAATGCAGTGCCAGCTGAGAGATGGAAAAAAAAAGGAGGACTACAGGTTCTGAGGAGCAGTCACTCCTGAATGCAGGAATGACTGAACGCAGCGCGTTACGGATTTATGCTTTGTGAGAGGTCGGATTAGATCATCGCTGTGGAAAGGAAATCTATTAAATGTGTCTGCTGGAGGTACAGGAGGCTCTGCGACAAGTCTCCCGGGGCAGGGTGAATCTTTGGGCAGAAGACCGCTCTGGAGATGGGAGAAGGGAGAGAGAGAGAGATGCTCATCTGCGCTGCCAGGCTTTGCAGAACTGCTACGCTAACTCTTTTTCCGCACCTGAGGACAGGGTGCTCCTTCATCGGCGCGCCCGGCTGTTTCCGACCCGCACGGTAAGTGCCGGTGCTTCTTTACAGCACCGCCGAGGGTAACTCCCGAGGTAGCTGGCTGCCGCTTCGCGGGCCGCGCAGGCCGGCCGCGCTGCTGCGGCAGGTGCTGCCGTGCCNCCGCGGGGTGCTGCTGGGCTCGGCCTGGCCGGGCCGCTGAGCCCGCTCGGCCGCGAGCGCCTCGGCCAGCCGCGAGGAAAAGCGCTTGTGGCGGTCCCGCCTCGCAAGGGGAGAAGCGCCGACGCGGCAGATGGGGCCGTTGTGGCACCTCGGGGGCGCGCGCGTCGGAAGCAGCGTCCGGGGGAGAGCCGGTGCGGCTGCTGGGAGGGCTCAGTTTGTTAGCTTCGCACCCCTCGGCAGCGTCACCGGGCGTCATTCAACAGGAGAGGCTTAAAGGCAAGACCAGAGAGAGGGGCGGCCTGGGACGCGCGTCCCTGCGCGTATCCCCCGCGCTCCGCGGCGCTTGGCCGTCCCTCCTCGCCCCGTCGGCTGGGCGCGGAGCCTGGCGCCTGGTGCCATAAAAAGCCGGGGCTGCTGCGCGCAGCGTTCCTTGCGATGCCTCCTCTTGGCACAGAGGCCCTGGGAGCAGGATCCTAGGTTGAAACGAAACCTTCTTGGAATAAATAAATACCAAGGTTTTATTTCCTATTAAGCCAGCAGGCAGTTTGTTAATTTTGCCACAGTTCGCAGTGTCCGACCAGATACGGGTGGATGCTTCTTGTCTTCCTTCCTCTTTATACTTCCAGTCTGGGAAACAGCAAAAAAAGTTAGTGAAAAGAGCAACTTCTGTGAGAGAGAGAGAGAGAGAGAAAAGGATGAGGCGGGCTGGCCAGGCAGCCAGCCTCAGGAGATGGTAACACAGAAGAGCTATTCATTCTGAGAGCCAGTTGCTCCTCGCCCTGCTAGATTATAAATTGGACACCTTATTAAGAGCTGATCCTCCAGCAGCCCCACCCGGGGCTGTGCTCATGCTCTAAACCAGTGGAACGTAATCCTATTTCACTATTGATGCCTGTTACTGGATAAGCACATGTGCAAGCAGGGCAGAGGATACTAGGCAGAAAGAAGCAGCGCCCTGGCTGTTTGCTGGATTGTCAGTTCGAGAAAAGCAGATGAGAGTTTTGGGAGAGAGTGGGGAGGAGGTTGGTTTGCACTAAAATTTGGGCACTTTTATGATGATGCTAGCTGCCTTAACAAATAATTAAACCAGCTTTTTTTTTTTTTTT
>VZTV01041972.1:4357-91487 GCA_013400875.1 Anhinga rufa | reverse complement strand
AAATTATTATCTTGTTGTATCGAGGAGCAAACTGGTTTCCTTAAGATGTCACAGGAAGTTTTCAGCTTTGCCAAGGGTATAAACTATCTTCTGACTCGTAGGTCTGGGCTATAATTGAAGGAGTTTTCTTCCTCTTAACATAGCTGGCCTACCTTCTCTTTGATATTATCGCATCTTCCCGTAATCACTGGGCAACATCTGATCTCTGTGACTTTTGTACAGCATCCGAGATCTATTGTATTTGGTCCAAGATCTCACCTTTCATTTCTGGCTCCTCTAATTCCGTTTCAGTCCCTGGTGATTCCAGGAGGCTCATCCCAAGCCTGGCTGCCAAGCCCTTGGAAAACAGGGTGCACCTTGGTAGTGTATCTTACCACGACATGGAGATTTCCCTGAACCAGCCACAGGAATGGTTGCAGTGTCCTCCACTAAACTCTAGTGTGGAGGATGGCTGTTGCCACCCACACGCATCCTGCAATTTCTGATTAAACACAGTGGTCTTTACTCACTGCCTGTGGTTGGTATGTAAAGCTGCTTTCTGTAGGTTTAAAGCTGCTGCCCCTTCCAAAGTGGCTTTATTTTAGTGTTCAGTTCAGTGCTTTCTGCAGAATACTTACTAGCTGGTATCTAAGGTTTTATTTAGGGTCAAGTTAACATATAGCATTGCTTTTGTTGACATTGTTGTTTTTCTTTTGTCTCTAATCTCACTAATTGTTTTAGGGCTGTTGTCTCTTTTTTCCTCTCTCCTTTAAGGATTTGCAATTGTCTTTCATGCTATGGATGTCATGGACCAAATCCTGCCCTAATTTACACCTGTAAGACCGATGGAGCTGCATACATGCACGAGGACACAGTTAATAGGATGCTGAAGTTGTTTCCCTGTTTTGAAAAGGACTGATGCTGGGAAGTGTCATTTAGGATTATATAATTCCTAAATTTGTAAATACCGATGTACCGATAACTTCTCCCTTGGCTGTATACTTTTATTGGTGATAAAATATATATATTTTTTAAAAGTTTAGATGCTGTACTGGTAAAACCCCTGACTGGAGTGGTAACACTTTTGTAAGAGCTTTTTACACAAAACAGCACTTTTCCCACTAAACTAAAGGTTTATCTACACCAGGAGATTTCACAGATTGAGAATTGTATTCAAATAATGTTTAACATTTGTACAGAGGGTGAAAATTGAGATTTAGATTAAGTTTTGTGGAGGATTTTTACTTTTCAGAATTAGATTTGGCAAATTTTAAAAAATCTGTTGTTTTTTTTTACTCCTAACTTTTGTATCAATTGGAAGCTTTGATTTGAGTTTTGCAGCTTATCTAATGCAATACAAACAGACACAAAACTAAAATGAAAGTAGTTTTGAAATTAAAAAAAAAGCAGCTATGCTGCATTTCAAACATGCTGAAAAATGTTTCAGCACTGCTGGAACTCTTTTGTTTTCCTGATTTTTCTTCTTAAGGGAAATCCTGGTGAAATCAGCTGGATTTTGTGATGTGTTTTGATTCCAGCAGAACAGGATTCCAGCAGAGAGTTTTTTCCTGGTGGATGGAGAAGAGCAGGACCAGCGGGGCTCCCCGTGCAAAGGGTGTTATTCTAGAAGAAGAGCACTCCCTCACCCGCGGAGAGGAGTGATCCAATACGCCTTCCGTCCGGGGGCNGCGGCGCTGCCTTTGACCCTGCTCTCTCTCTCTGGGAAGGGAGGACCCAATGCCGTTTGCATTTCTCCCTAGGCTGAACCATTAAGTCTGATGGCAGAAATGAACCTTTCCCCCTGGACATGGGCCAAAAGGCCTTTTTTTTTTTTTTTCTTCCCCTCCTGTCTCTTTCATAACCGTCATTTTCACATATCTCTGGAACATATCACGTCCTACTGTCATGTGCAGTAGGTGCGCTCCCCTTTTTTTCTTCAGCTATGTCCTGCTTCCCATCTGCCAGATAAGAGTCTCTCCTTGTCTGGCTGATGCTTGTTTGCCACAGGTGACAGGATGGACTGGAGCCATTGATTCTGCCCCAAGGGAGAGCCTCTGCATCTAGGAGAGGGAAGTCTGCTCTGGAAACACCATTTAGCAGCCTCTGTGTCAACAGGGCTGTGGCAATTCCTGTGGGATGAGAGTGCCTGTGTTCCTCTGCCTCGTTGGAAAGTTCAGCCAGTTGTGCTTGTGCAAGCCCCTGGAGGGCTCTGAGGTTGAGCAGGTGTCAGCGAGGATGTAGCCTGGGTTGCAGAACTCCTACGACAGGCTGTGCCAGACAGAGAGGGAACTTGTAGGAATTGTTTTTGTGTTTTATAGGGATGCTGATGGAAGACAGCAGGCATCCTGTGAAGACACTTCCCAAGCCAGTAGTACCCAAGATGGGTTTCCCATTTCTATACTAATGGGGTTCACATCAAATGCCAAAGCATTGCTGAGGGCTGCCTGTGGAGCAGCTCTGATACAGGATGTACCATTGCAGAGCCCTACGCAAGGGCATCAGCTCAGCAAGTGCCCAGGCAGAGGTAGAGCAGAAGCAACGTGGTTTGGTGTGGCATGGTTCTCTTGGGCTTGAATTCCCGCTAATCTGGGTCTGAAAGGGACCACTGGGATGTGTGGCAATAGGTTTATAGCCCAGGTCCATATCTGGATCCAGGCCATTGCTGGAGAGACTGAAGGAGATGTGATCCCTCCATCCCTTGTCCTCCTGCCGTCAGTCATGATCCTGGCACAAGTTCCTCCAGCTTTTGGAGGCTTCTTGTCAAAGCCATGCTGCTGCACTGAGAGCAAGAGCTCTGGACCAGAAAATGAGAGCTAAAGTTTTTTCCTGGGACTATCCCAGCCTGGGCAGCCATGCTGTCTCCTGGGCTGCAGCTCAGCTGCTCTGGCTCCACAGGCAGCAGCCGTGCTTGTCCCCTGCAGCGCCTGCCAGGAGGCGGGTTTCAGCTGTGAAATGGAGCACGTTCTCTCCTGCCCTCCCTGGGTCAGGGTCCAGAAAGCGTGCCCTTTCCCTGGCGTCTCACCAGTGCAAGGAGATACCCTTTCCCTGGCATCTCACTCACTCCTTCATCTTTTCCCTTGTTTGCATTGGAGCTGCCTTTTTCCCGGAGCACAGTGAGGAATCCCTTGCCTTTCTGTCCCGTGCTGGCCAGGAGTGAGGCTTTCTGTTTGAGCCTCCCAGGCAGTGTGACTTGGTTCCAGCATGCTACAGGCAGGCATCTATTCGGATGAATGTCCCTGTTAAATATGTATGAATCTGATTGACTTCTACTTCCTAGTTGTCCAGTTTTATTCCTTTTTATTCATTTGCGGATGCCTCCTGCTAAACAGGGAGTTGTGACCACGTCTCAGTGAGTTTTAACTTGTTTGAGAGGCTGCCCTCAATCTGCTTGTCCTTAAAGCTTCCTCCCCTCCTCCTCCACTCCATCTCCCTCTGGCTGATTCCTCCCCACCCCCCCACCCCTGCAGCTGCTGGACAGCTTTGTGACCACCAGTTAGGATGGCTGTCTTTCACTCTTCCATGATTGCTGCCATGTGCTGTTTTCCTTATGCCTGGTCCCTGTTTTCTTCTCCGGTCAAAGAGGAATTCTCCTCCACAGAGAGAGAAGCAGGCACAGTTGTCTCCGGGCTGAGCCGGGAGCTCCTGCTTAGCTCTTACTCCGTGGAAAGCCTAGCATTATTTTTTATGGCAACCAGCGATTTTTGCCTTGTGCTTCTCAGTACACCGCGAGGTTTTTACTGGTGGTCAAACGGCTGGTTCTTTGGCTTTCTACCTGTGCTTTGTGTTTAGGTACTGGTGCGAGGGCTTTGACTCGCGTACCCTTGGTGGTGGCGGCGGAAGCTTGCTCAGCTGAGCTGTTCACTGCCCCTCTGCCACAGGTTACTGGCCATCAGGTGAGCAAAATGCATGCTTGCGCCTTGGCTGCAGCCGTGCAGAGCCCAGCAGCTGATGCAGCCGAGGCTGCGGAGGGTGGGTGGAGTGGCCAGAGGAGCCGCTTTGGGGCGGGCAGGGCAGGCGTTTTGTCCCCGCAGGAGGCGGGTGAGCGGTGAGGGGCAGCCTCGCAGCCGCAGGGGCTCGCTTAGCGAGTGAGCGCTCATCGACACTGCGAGCACCGGTGGTGGAACTGGAACAGGAAGCTGGTGCTTTATAAATAGACTTACTGTTGCAAATGGGGCAAAAGTCCTAGTGGCAGCAGTGCCTGTGTATGGGCAGGTGAGCTTGTATAACCTGCCTGTGCTGGGCCCGAGGACTTTGGGTGGGATTTTCAGTGGTACCAAAGGAACTTCAGTACCTGACTACCGCTGAGGTTATGTCTTTTAAGCTTTTCGGATGTTGTCATTTCCCATCCTCCCAAACAGGCCACGCTTGCAGTGATGCGAAATAACATCCAGTTTCAGCAGAGAGATCTCCAAGTGCATGTACTGGCCCACAAGCTAGAGTGCCACCTGCTGAAGCGGTGGCTGGTCAGAAACACCACCTAAACTCGGATGAAATCAAGGGCTTGTAGATTTTGCAGACTGCCCCAGCTGCACGTGTCCTAGCAGTGCCGTTCGGGGAAGCTGGTGAGCCAGCCAATGCCTTAGACATTGCGGGCTCAGAAAAGAGGACATCTCCTGTGCCCTGTTGTGTTTCCCGGAGATTTCACGCCGGGTGGCAGTCCCCTGCAGGGACCTGCACAGGCCAGCTGGCTGGGCAGGTGATGTCAGGTGTCCCCGTCCTGCCTAATTTGGGAAGGTGTGAACTGAAGAAGGAAGTGCTTTGCCCTCCTCTGCCACTGCAATCTGCTTCTGTGTTTTCCTGGGAGCACCCACAGCACTGGCTCTGCTGGGAAGCCTGCTGTGGCCTGCGAGCTGTTCTAGCCTTTGACCGGGGCGTCAGGTTCCTGTTGACTCCCAGCCAGAGCTGCCTGTGAAACGGCAGCGTGAATCAGGGTGAGCTGGCACCCGGGGAGAGGGGAGGCCCTTTCGCCGCCCACCTGGGCGTGGGGCACCTCCTCGGCCGCTGCTGGTGGCAGCCAGCTTCCCCGTGGTCCGGAGGAGGCTCCCGCTGCAGCAGTGGGGCTGTCCATCGTGGTGTTCCTCCAGGGATAAAGCCCTGTGAGACCCACCCTTGTCCTTCCATGAGCTGCGGCAGGACTCCGCTGCTGAGGCAGTGAGAAAGTGGCTACTTCTCCTTCCCCCTCCCCACCACGTTTTATTTTGCATTTAAAATGTATTTATTTTAATTCATCTTATTCTATTTATTTTTTTACACATTTATTTTTACTTTGTTCTTTTTTATTTTACTTGGCCTAGCTCCATCCTATTTAATTTCCCCCCACTCCAAGCACTCTTCAGGCTGACGGTCCCTCTCACCCTGCTCTGTGCACCTCCCTCCTCTGCTCGGTGGGAAGGTTGTTCCTCAGGTGCTGGAGCTTGTCCCTGCACATCATCCATCATTTGGCTGAGGAGCTGCAGGAGGGCTGTCCCCCGTGGAAGTGCCCGCGCCAGGCTGGTATTTGCCATGTGTGACTCGGGTGTCCCACGCTCCTGCAGCCTCTTGCTCCCGTGCACTTGCTGACCTTTACCTGCCAGGTCTGAGATGGGGCCACAGGCCATGTCTCCTGCACCCCCATCCCTCTTTAAAGATACAATATGATTCCTTTATCTCCTGGCGCCAGACGAGCCTGCGATGCTCAGAGATGCAGATAACATTGCTGCTGTGCATGCCGGGGCCGGGCAGGCGAGCAGGGACCTCTCCTCTCCTCCAGTGCTCAGCAGATGACTGCCTGGTCATCTTCTTGACCTTGCTTTTATTTCTGGTGGGCACAGAAGGATCCAGCTGCTGTTTCCACCCCCTTAGCAAACTGCAATGAGGCCCTTCCAGGTCCTGGCAGCAGGGTGGCTGGGTAAGGCTCTCAGGGAAGGGGCAGCAGACAGGAGCAAGCGGGCAAGCCAGGCCACACACAAAAATGCAGTTTATGGCCTAGCAAGGGAGTTAGGGAGAAACTTGATCCCTCCCTTATCCCCAAGTGGGTATTCAGGGTCCTTGTTTCTTCAGGTCTAAGTTTCTTCAGGGACGCAATGTATCTGGCCCTGTGGATGCTTATAAATATCCAGTTACTTACATGCTGAGGCATAAATTCAAAACTACTCTTGGTAAAATCACAGAAGAAAGAGCAAAATTTTAGTCACGGTTAGCACAGAATGCCGGTGATGCTCCCATCCAACACCACAGTGCATTTTCCTGTGGTATTTTACAGCGAGAACACAAAGCCTGGCATCTTTCAATTTTATAATTGAAATGTGTTTACAACAAAAAAATATGTGGGAACTCAATATTGTCTGGGTTGTTGGATTAAAAGCCTCTCTCTCAACTTTTTTACCCCTCTACCTATGGCTTTTACTGCACCTGTTTCCACAAGCATTGGAGCATTCGTGTTTCAACTGTCATTTCCGTGGCCAGATGAAATCATCTTGGAGCATGGGTGCGGTGGTGAGACACGCATGTAGAGGATTTACATCTCTGGGGTAAAGGGGGAAGCCGAAGAAAGATTCCCCTGTGAGCTGGCTCTCATCATCAGTGTGAACATCTTAGCACAAGCCCAGACTGCCAAAATTGTGCAGCCAGGTGCTGTCAGGGCTACAGCCCCTGCAGCTTCCTGGTTCCCTGGATCAGTCAAGGATGAAGGCTCTGGGAGCTGGTGCTCCTCTGGCAGGGACTGCTGAGCCCAGGTCAGGTGAGTGGCAGGCATCCGAAACTTGGCGCGTGACTGTGCCCCTCTGGAATTTGGTAAAACACCCTCCTGTTTGATTTTAATAAACCACCCTGAGGCCAGGTGCTGTAACATGTTGTGCGCCTATGGATATTGGCTAGTCCTGGGAGAAACCTAACATTTTGGAGAATCATTTCCATGTTACATACATGATACTCAAGTGGGATATTGCATGTTTAAGTACTCAAGTTTCCAGGAAGCAAGGATGTGCAGATACTCTGACTCACTAGAAGAAAAATTACTTCTAGTGACTCAAAGGTTTGGATGCTGTTGTTTCCCAGTTAATCACTGTGCTCTGCCGTGGGTCTAAAATCCTCCTCTGAGAACCAGAGAAAGTTTGTGGCCCTGAGGATCCTTCCTGCTCTGATGCAGCTCTCTGAGTGGAGAGGTTGTCCTCTTGATGCCCGTCAGTCCTGTCTGCAGACCTAATTTGTTTCTGGGCTGTTACCACAAATGACCTGGTAGGCTCTGAAAGCCTGACTGTGGTAGTTTTGCCTAAAAGGTGGACTTTGCAGGGGACACTTGGACTTTGTTGGAGTTACCATGTGATTTGAGGAATCCCCACAAAAGTATACTGTAGGTTTGGCAGCAATCTCGTGATCTGAGGACAAAGGTTGCGTGGATGGATGGGCAGTCGTTCCTGGGAAGAGACGGATCCCGCGGTGCACTAGAGCTGGGGAACCCCAGGGAACCCTGCTACCCTGCCCTTCTTTTGCCAGAGGACAGTAAGAGATGCCACCCTTTGCCTTGGTGTGGCTGGTTGACTGGGAAACTGTTCCCATTGGGCAAAAGGTGACATTTATATCTTTCGTAGCTATGTGTTTGATTTTTGTGTCCTGTGGTTATTTTGTACCAAATGATACAAAACCTGAGTACTGTGCATTGAGATTCCAGGTAGCTCATGTCCTCTCCCCTAAGACCAAAGCATATGCTGCTGTCAGCACTGGAAAACAGTACACCCACGGATGTGAACAAAGAGTATTTATTTTCAAAGTTTGTGATAATTTTGCGCTTAATTGGTATGTAAAAAACTTAGCAAAGCATAATTAAAACTGAATTTTCCTTTTCCTAAAACTAGGTCTTAAAATGTAACTTGCCTTAAGTATCTGAGATGAAAAGGCAAGCTTTTGAAAGAGATGAAGCATGCCCTCATGTGGCAATATATTTTTCCTTATAATACCTGTTTGTTTTGGTTTTAATCCCCAAATAATCTATTACAGTGAGTTATGTCATTATATCAGAACTGGTATACAGAGTGGGTGTTGTGATACAAAGCTGGGATACACAAAAAATGTTTGGAAATAATTATATGGGCTCTAACTCTCTGTTACTTGAGTCCCTGCATGAGTGCTTTTATTCTAAAATAAGAATAGCTCCACACAGGAATTCTCAAATAAACAAAGGTGTGAATTAAAACTTGTCCTGTCCTCTGCTCTGTGGGAAAGTTGCTTTCCATTGCCGAAAGCAAAGTTTATAATTGTTTCAAAGCCCTGGGTGGACAACTTTCTTTGAAACCAGAATAATCGACCTTGAAGTGAATTTTAAGCTAAACCAAAATAAACCAAAAATGAAATACATATTCACAGAGCTGGCCGGAATAACTCACTTTAAAAATCATGTTATTTGTTGAACTGGTAGAATTTCCTCATGTCTACATAAGCTTGCAACTGTGTGGATAAACCTTTGGAAAGCTGGCTGTACTGTAAATTTTATATTTTTGACATGTAGAGGTTGGGTTTTAAAACTGCAGCTGACACTGCTCTGATAAATCGGGAAGTTCTAGTCTTGCCTGATACAGCATCATCTGCTTTTACTGTAGATCAGTTTTCTCTTTTTTCTTCCCTGAATTTAAACAGTAAATGTGATTTATAGAAATTACAGGGTCCTGGCAGCTTATCAGGTCTTTTTATAGCAGGTTTTTGGGTGATTACAGATGGATTGCTATCTTTCATCCAGAGCACCACAGGGAGAGTAAAGATAAAAATGGATGAGGATCGTGGGATGCCTGATTTGGAGGTGTGTGATGGTTGCATCAAGTTTTAAACTGCGGGGAAGTGGTTGAAATCCCAGGGTTTCCAGTCTGCTGCCCAGTCGCCATTTCCATTGGCTTATTCTTTACTGGATTGCCAGTATTGCACCCCACCTTGGAGCAACTCACAACTCGACCTCTCTCCAACATGTGATTACTCTTCTGAGGGACCTGCCAAGAGCAAGACTCATCCACGTGGGGGACTTCTGAACCCTCTGTGGCAGCTTGTCACCATCGTCACCGGGCGATCACCTGCGCCACAGGTTCCCCAGGGTTCATCCTCTTCCTTGCAGAGCCTTGCAAAGCTGCATGGGCTTGCAGGGCGGTCAGGTCAGCTGAAGAGCAGTTGCTTTCTCCTCTTGCCTTCCTCTCCAGCCCAAGCTCCCCGCTAATACAGACAGCTCCCTCCTGTGCTGAGGGTAGTTTCCACTGGGTCAGGAAATATGAGAAGTAGATAAATGGGAAACTAGGGATCCACCGGGCTCCCCTTGACTCTCCTGGGAAGGTCTGAATGTGCGTCAGAGCTGTGGGTGGTCTGAATTTTGGGTGCTTCATCTTTGGGATCAAGCATTTTGGGATGCTTTGAGAAGAGTTCAGGCTGAATGAGAAGTGAATTCCTTAAATCTCTCCCCTAGGGTCTCATTGACTTCGGTGGCAGCAAAATCCTTTCTCAGAGATGACTCGGCAATTACATCCTCGACAACACTCTGCTGTTGAGTTCCTTTTGAAAAGGTTTTTGTGCTGTAATCTGCTGCTGGTTATTTAACTGGTGCTGCTTACAAACCTCCAGTAGTTGTTGCACGTCTTGTAATTTTTAAAGGTTTATTTCAGCTCCTTTGCGAAGCGTAAGGAAATAGATGATTAGCGAAATTCTTCCCAGTATTTTAGAAGCATTAGTAAATATTGAATAAAGGGCATTCACACTGTTGTTTTCACAGGAGCTGTGAAAGGAAGTAAAACCACTAGATTAGATGCAATCCTGCTCTTACAGTCACAACTCTTTCTTATACATTGCTGTTTGCACTTTGGTGCAAACCTCATTTGTGAGAATATGTGCTTGTAATGGGCCAAGTAATTCAGCACTGCAAGAATCCCACCAGCTTCATCTCCAAGCCAGTAATGAACACGGGCCTGGACACATCCAACCAATTTGTTTGCCTGCAGAAACCATCTTGCACTATTTACAGTCAACGACAGCAATGTCCTTCGATGTTGGCTTTGATGCACTAAACAGAAGTGCCACTTCTGCTTTGCTTTGTCTTCTTGCTGTGCCCTAGGCTGGTTGTAGCTGTGCTCCGCTTTCAGTTACCAGGCCAGAGACACCCAGCATCAGGAAAAAGGCAAGTGGGGCAGCTCTATTGGGAGAACCTGAGTCAGCCTTCCAGCGGTTAGTCCATCCCTGTGCCTTGCTTCCCATTTGCACAGCCTCAGTACCTGAGCCAGTGTGCTTCCAGCTGGCTGGGGTGTGCCTGAGCAATGCTGATGTCCCTGCAGCAACTGCAGAGGGGACCAGAGCAGTGCAGTGGGAGATGCTTGCTGACATAGCTGACGAGATGAACTGGTCAACTGGTTAAATATTGGTGGCAAGAGAACTTGCAAAGCTACTTTGAAGAAGTGGGTGGGCCTCAGCCATGTCCCCACTGCCTGTTGTGTTGCGCCCTCAAGCCTGATTTCTATTTTCTGGACACCCTTTGCTTCCTGCTCTTGGCAGGCTGTCAGAAGTGAACGGGGACCTCCGCTGGATGAACAAAGCCTACCCATTCTCTGCCCAGCCCGAAAACCTCACATAAGGCATGGGACGCCCAGTCACAGTCCTGTCGCTCCTCTTTCAATCTGTGGGAGACGAGTGACGGTGGCACCCCAGGACATACCACCCTGGAGGCATTGCTGTTAGACTTACGGCAGCATGACCTGGGGTTTGGCTGGTGGTTTTCAGACACAGAATGCTTAAGGCCATGGATGTGAGCACTCTCCCTAAAACCCTTTTTCCCGGGCCCTTCAGCAGTTTTTAATGCTTTCTGTTCAAATACATCTGAAGTAGGTAACATAGGGGTGCATGTCTCCTGCCACTCCCCTCCAGCAAGGCTGGGGGTGTGGGGCGGATAGTCCCTTCCTCCCTGAGAGGCTTCACCCATGTCTGCTCCCCGCATTGCGGGGGGCAGGCCATTTGCAGAGGTGGCATGATGACCAATTTTGCTTCTCACTGTACACCAGTGAATCCCATCTGCTTTCCCGCTGACCTAACTTACCATGTCAGTGGGATGTTGAGGTGGCAGGGAGACAGCAGCTGCCGGGGATGGGGGGAACAGCTGGCTGCTGCCTCAGCCCCACTGCACGGCGGAGATGCTGGCCAGAAAGGTGGGGGGCAGGAGGGGAGAAATGCCTCCAAGAAGGAGCTGGGCCACCGTGCTCGCCTTCCTCCGAGCCCATCTGCCCCTGCTTGTCAAAGGGGATGTCTGCATGGCTGCCTGAGGCTTTGATGCATGTAGGCAAATGCCAGCAAGGTTTAATCCAGCTGTCTTGGGCAGGGAATTGCTGCCCCAACCTTTAATCACCTGAGCGAGTATCATGTGCACCTGAAAAGCTCAGGCTGAAAATGACAGCGTTGCAGGGAAAGGCAGAGGTTTTGTCTGGCACCGATCCTGGCTGGCAGCTCCCTTGTGAGGGACGGGCTGCACTGCCGATGGTCCTCCAGCCTGCTCAGGCCACCACCCCCGAGGTGGAGTCAAGGTCCTGATCTGTGAGGGGCTCCATTCCTGGCTTGCAGGAAGAGGACCACTTGTCTGGGCCAGGGGAAATCCCAAGGACCCTGAAGCATGTGGCAAGGTCTGCTCCTCTTCCGGAAGGTCCTACAACAACAGGAATATTGTACAAGGAGGTGACTTGGGCAGGGCTATGGACTTTAACAGCACACGGGCCCCCATCCCCAACAGAAAATGTGTATAAATACCTTTCCAAATAATGAGGTTTTTTTCAATATGATCAAAATCGCATGAGGGGCAGGGGGGTGTTCACAGGAAAGGCAAGGCTGCTACACTGGGACCTTGTGTGAGAAATTGGACTAGTATCATCCACTAAAGTTAAACCATGAATTTGGAAGGGCCAAGTGGAGGAAGCTCCTCAGCATAGCATTGATGTTTTTAACATGAAGAAGTCAATTCATGCCAAGAAGCAGCTTCTGTGTCCATGGCAGGGAGAAAAGACCACGAGGCCCCATGACACCTCTTCAGGACACCTCCATGGGAGCCTAATGGACCATACAGTATAAAGTAGCATGCTGTTGAAAACTGTAACCCCAAAACCCAAGAGCTGCCCTCTTTTTGAGGAGGAGTTTGGTGAGGTGGGGAGGAGGCAGGGGAGAAGCGAATTCCTTTAGAGTTATCCTCTTATAGTCTTGTCCCCTAATAGCCCTCAGAGCATTTTCCAGAGGATGCTGTTATTGTTACCCTAGCTTTACTAATGGGGAAACTGAGGCACGCAGCAGTCAGATGACTGATCTGTGGTCAGTGCAAAGCTGATCAAAGAGAAGGACCTTGCTCTCTTGGGTTCCAGCCAGGTACTCACTACAAGATAAGTTATAAGTGGTATAAAAATAGCCATTCTGCTCTCTTTATTTAGAAATTCCCATTTCCAGCAGGAAGCAGGTAGAGGAGGAATTGGTAAGCCCTGCTGTGCCTGCTGCTTTTCCTTACTAGCCTGCTTGTCAGTTCCCTTTTACCATTTTACATATGGTCACTTGATACCAGCAGCTGCTTTGGGACATCTCTATCTGTCACATCCTTCTTTTTATTTCAGTGTCCAAAAGCTTCAGTGCTCCATAAAAAAAAAAAAAGGCATTAAAAAATCACCCCTGGTAGCCGACTTTCCTCCCAGGCTTGGTTCTAAACATGTCACTTTAATGATGTCTAAACTACACGGTGCTTGATGAGCAAAACATTACTATCTTCTAGCCACATTTGTTTTCCCTGTCTCCCAGAGCATTATAGTCACCCAGGGAGAACTGCGTGTTCTACTTCGCTGCTGTAAAGCTATTATGGGTATGAAAAGTTCCCATTAATCTGCTCCACACATGGATGTTTCTGGATAAAGTTCAGTAGCCAGATCCCTCTTTCTTTGTGTGCATCAAATGAAGCAGAAAAACGCCTCCAATTTAAAGACACCAAATGAATAACCAAATAGATGAGATTAATTTTTGTTTAATCCACGTGGGCAGCGAAGCCAATGGCCAGTGTTTGTATGTGGACTTCTCCCGGGAGTTCATTACCAGCTGAGTCTGTAATAAGTTAATGCAGAGATTCCATGGAAATAGGGGGTTAATTATATGCAGAGGATGTTGGCCAATGTGCAGCTTTGAACAACAAAAATAGCCCAAAGTCCTGTGTTTTGGATGTGGAATCAATTAACGAGGTCCGCGACATGTACCAGAATTTGTTAAGATAGTTGTTGTACTATAAGGATGCTTTATCATTTCTTTTTTTTTCTAAAGAGCTAGGAAAGTAAGTGGGTAATGGAAGGCGAGAGACAGAAAGACATGAGACTGGTAATAAAACACTGGACTTTGGCCTGGGGCCAAAGCAAGCTTTTCAATGGGTTTGAAGTTTGGACGACGACGGCAGAGTTTGAACCGGTTTTCACTAGCTGTCCAAAAGGTTATACCGTAACAGTCAGAGAGGAGAGGTTGCTTTTAGTTTACCAACTCCCTTCTCTCTGCTGGCAGGAGCGTTATGCTGCTAATACGCCGTAGTCATTAGACTGACGGATATCAGCATGTGGCGCGGCGTGCTGCAGATTCAACTCCGAAGCTGAAACATAAAAAATTCTCCGTGATGCTGGCTGGCACAAACCTAATTTTTTCCTCCTTTCCACATCTGGTCCTAATATAAAATGTGTCTNCCCCCCCGCTTCCCCTATATTTCTAGGTTTTAGAATTAATTGTAGGTATGTGTGGTAGTTTAATGGTACTGAATAGAGCATAGCACTGTGCCTTTGCGAAGGGATGTCATTTCACAAAGAAAGCAGAGAAAGATGAGATTACTTTTACTTCCCTTCAGTGCTCAGAGCTGTGAAACACACTTTTGGCTGTTACAAGTTTTCAAGGAGCCCCTTAAACAGGTAGAATACAAATTTAAAAGAAAAAGATCTGACCTATTTTCACTCCCTTTCATTTTAGCACAAGCTCTGGGCATGCTCCAGGCATTTCTTAAGTCCCTCAGCTCCCACTGCTTTTTTTCTCACCCTCTTCCCCCAACTTGATCCCTAAAGCCATCAGTTTGTTCCTAGAAATTATCTACTTGTTTGTTGTATTGTGTTTTGGTTTAGTTTTTGTTTTGCACACAGAAATCCGCAGGCCAAAGCAAACAGCACTTCAGAAAAATGTTGTGAGACAACCCAGTTTTGAGCCAAGTGCCCCTGATAACTAACTTCTCAGCACCTTTGCTAAAGGAGTGGAGGCTGGGGCCACTGAGTCTCCATAGAAATCACAGCGGGTAAGATTTGTTTAACTAATTAGTGGTAATCCTGCGCAACTCAGTGGGCTGTAATTTATGGGGTTTCCTCCAGGTTCTATGTTCAGCTCCTCACGGAGAGGGTGGGCCCCATGTCATTTTAGCACGTAGACTCCTGGAGACTGTCTGGCGATGTCTGGAGATCTCAGAGGAGTCAGCCAGGGCGCAGGAACATGGCTTGGGGTTGAGTGCCCCTGCAGTCCCCCTGCCCTTCCTGGCAGGCCGGCCCCATCACTGGCCGTTGTCCCCAAGGTCCTCGGCGGGGATCTAGGACACAGGCTAGGACAAGGGCAGGATGGATGCCAGCGGGGTTTACAACAGTGTGAGGAGGCCGACTGTATGACGGACCTTGGAGAGTCACGCTGGAGAAATGGACTCGGTCAGCAGAGGCGATGCAGGGACCACCCTGACCTCTCATCTGCCCCCCTGGCTGCTTGGAGTTAAAGTGTTACCAGCAAAGGTGGCTGCAGCCTTTACACAGCAGATCTGGCGCGCCTGTCACCTCCCAGGGGCACCTGGGGACAAGGTCAGAGCAGCGGGAGGGGAAGGTTATTTCTGTGGCAGCTCTTTAGATAGACAAGAAAGAGGAGGCAGGGGAGGTCAGGCAGGAGAATGCGATGGCCAAGCTGAGGTGACCAGCCTCGGGCCATCAGGTCGGCAAGGAGACACAGAAGCTGTGGGGCTTGTTAGTCAGGGTCCCAGCCTGCCAGAGGAGCCGACAGTGACAAGTACGGTTTCTTAGACTTTGCATGGGAATGGGCAATGTCTTTATTTTGCCGGTAATAGCAGGGATGGCTTCAGGCACTGTGTTACAGGTGCACTAACAATGAACGCCAGCATGCAACTCCCCCATGCCCCCAGTACCCACCAGGTGTTAGAGCAGGAGCAGGCCACGTCTGCTCTCTGGCTTGCCCAAATTTTGAATGGAAAAGGTATATCCCAAGCACCAGAGCACCACTTAACTCCCTCATTTATATCCTGCAGCTGGTTCAGTTTGGGTCATAACTGACTGAAATGGGAATGTTGAGCCCCATTCATGCCGTAAGCGTAAGAAAACAGCATATTTTTTGTTTTCTGAATGATCTGGGGAGTGTCATGAGAAGGGGAGTCTTTACTGTCTCTGGATCTGCTGTTTTTAGTTCTTCCTTGTTTGGGAGTGCTTTAGGATGGGGTGACCTGCTGCTGACACAGCTGAGCAGTGCCATGTCCCATGCCTTCAACGCAGCTGAAACTCTTCACGGAGCAAGAATGGATGATGGCAGCCTAATTCCTCTGTAACCAATTTGAGCAAGGAAGTATAATTATGACAGTTATCACTGGAGGATGTTTCAAAGAGAATGCATGCTAGATACTCTGACTAAGCAGTTAATTTTTTTCCATCAAATTGCTTCCAGCCCAGCAGCTAGCTCTACGTACATAATAGCTCTGTTGGCTTCAATGAGATCCTCCAGCTAAGGTCAGCTGAGTACGTGCCTCATAAGAGTGGGCCACAGAACAGATGCAAGATGCCGCGGTGCCACCTCATCCACGCCTTCTCCCTCCTGCTGCAGACCCCCGCCCCACTGGCTACTTTTCAGCATTTTGCCTTGTATATTTTTAAATTAATCAAGCTCCATCTGATTTTACTCTTAAACCACTCGATCATTTCCCTTTTAAAATTCAGATTTTTGTTCACACTCAAATAAAAATACATATCAATATTTTATAATTTCTGCAGTGTATCCCCAGGCACAAATTATATTGTAATAATAAACTGGCTAGCTTGTTTTAATAGTTCCTGGCTTTTGGCTTTATGTAACACTGCAGGTGTGAATCTAGTAGCAATACTGTAGGTGTGAATTATTACGTTAGCGTAATAGGCTGTACTGTATTGTGCTTTATTGCTTAACTGGCTTCTTCCATAAGGATTCTGCAGTTGTTACTGGGAAATAATGCCAAGCTTTTCCATGAAAAGAGTGATACTCTTTTTTTGGTGTTTACTAAGGTCAGTCTGATTTCAGTACATGACTGGGTGTGGGAAAGGAAGGAAAGATGTCATTAAATGAATTAAGAAAGTGCTTACTAAGTCCATAACAAAAAGCAGAGCAGGCTAAAAGATGCTCCTTGCTATGTGTAGATACTTGTAGGCCCAAAGAGCCCTTTGGGAAAACAGCTGGCTGAGCTTTCTGGCAAAGGAAGCTTTCTCCCATGTTCAGGGGATTCCCAGGTGGTGGGTGATACCTCTGGGTGCTTACATGCTCTGTGATCTCCTCTGTCCTTTCCACCACCTTACTTTTGCCAGAGGGTGGAAGAAGATCAAAGTCATCTTTGCAGCAGCACACAGGCCCTGATCCCCTTGCCAGCGTACCCCTACAGGAGCGCAGCCCTGAGCCTTCCTGCGCAGGGGCACCTGCCTCCCCACGCCGCCCTGGCCAGCCCCAAGCAGCCGGGATGCAGACAGCCCTTTGGAGCAGTGCAGGGACACCATCCGTGTGTCCTGCTGCTATGCCTGGGAATTGAAGGGGCAGGGAGAAGTCCCGGAGATGCCCAGGTGCCCCATGGTCACTTCTGCCGCTTGGAACATGAGACATCTCCGGCATGTGCAGCCACACTGTGGTGCAGGGACCAAGGGTGTTTTTCGATGGTTGGGAATAGTGAAAGCTGCTACTCCTGTGAGTCACTCAAATTCCCGCCATGTACTCTTGCTAAATGATTTCCACCTCTGCTACTCTCTCCTCAATGGTGTACCTGCTCATGCTGCTGAAGTTCATTGTTGGCCTCTCTACTTCATTTAAGCCTTTTTATGTCTGTCTGGAACTGCAGGTTTAGCACAGGGATATGCGTTTGCTTTCAGCTGGGTGAAATGTTTATGCCTGGCACCTTGTTTGCAGGGACAGTGGGGTAGGTGATTTCCTAAGAGGGACTTTCATCATGCAGAATAGGAAACTTTTGATTTGCCCTTCTTCTTGTAATGGTATTTTCCAAAACTATTAATGAAAAGCAGGGCTGGGCAAAACCTATGAAATATGGATGCAGATCTAGATTTTGAAGGTGCAGGGTTTTGCTTGGTTCCCCCCAAAATGTGAGGCTGTATGCGTGCTGAATGCTATCTTGCCTTACCAGGGATCAAATTGAAAATCTGCAGAGCTGAAAGCCCAATGGATGCACCATTAACGGCTGGGTTAATAGGAGTTAACCATGCAACAGATTGTCCTTTTCTACGGCTGAGGCAGAAAAAGTGTAGTACTTGTGTCTTCCTTTTTCCAGGTCTCACCAGGTCCGACCCACAGGGGATGAGCATGTTTGAGCTGTGTTTGTGCTGTCTGCCCCAGAAGAGAGGAGTCTCAGCCACAAAGGTCTCAGTGGGGTTTGTGCTGAAGTGGGTTTCCACCATCTGGGACCCACCCAAGAGCTACATCATACTCTTTTAGAGATAGGAAAATTTCATAAAGAGAAGACTTTGAACTAGGAGTCCGCTGCATTGCAACATTTATCATCATGATTCACATAACTCCAGTGTTACTGCAAATCTGGGCAAAGTGTGAAATGATCCTCTCTCTTATCTTTGAGGAAATGCAATGTGCTCCAACCCTGCTGACTCTGAAAGCCAGCTCTGCCCAGTTTTGGTCCATGTAAATTGTCAGGATTATTGGAAAACCTCAACAAATCTCATCAGCATAATCTACCCAATTAATTTTGAAGTACTTTGACAAGCATTCAGTATTTTTATTTTCTTTTCACCTTATGCAACTCCATAGAAACCTTTGGAGTTCTGCAGGTACATACCGAGTTATGAAGGAAATGGAGGCACTTAGAGAGCTGGAACATGACTAATAACTGTCAAATTACAGGCAACACTTTAAAATCCCTTAAATCCCTTAAATCTCTCCCCTCCCCTACTTTGTCCTAGGAACTAGGACATGAGCCTTTAGCTAGGCTGTCATTCTCAGATGCAGTCCCTTCATTTGTGATTGGGGAGGATCTGAAGCCATGGGCAAGGCGTTCAGAAACTTTTAAGACAAAGTCCTGACATGGGAAAAAGGGAGACTGGCTGAGCTGCAGCACAGAGGATCACACGAGGGAGTAGCTGGTATGTGCATGCCAGCACCAGAGTCCTCAGACTCTTTCATCACGGGAACCACAGCTTGACTGCCAGAAAAACCACCTCCTTTTGTATTCACAATTGCAAAATATCTCTGCAGCAGCTTTAGCAATTGCTCAGGGAGAAAAGAAATAGAAAAAATATTCTTGCATCCTTAGCATAACAGGTGTTTTTACAAAAAAGAATTAATTGTGCATTTTCATTTGGCCCTTTGCTATATCTCCACTCTGTGTCTGAAGTGTTTTGTTTGCCAGGAGACAAGCAGAGGCAGTCAACTCTTTGCAGACCCCTGACAGTGTTTTTGGCTTTATCAGTTTTAGGGTTGTTTTGTTGTATATATTTCTGTTTGTGTTTTTGTTTGTTTGTATTGTTTGTTTTAGATTGCATGGAGTAACTATTTATTTTTCTGACATGCATATTTTGCAGAAAAATTTAAGAACTAAGTTTATTTCTCATTCCCGTTTGCTGTGGAGGCCTGAATCTCTGAGTAAATTACAGGAAAACCCCAGAAACAGTTAATCCAATGTTAAGCAAAATGAATGAGCTTGTATGGTGCCCTGAAGGTCATTAGATTCAAGGTCTGAGTGGCTGCCAAGGGGAGCGAGCTCCAGGGCGGGAGCACTCATCTGAGAAATCCCCATGGAGGGGTCGAACCTGGGAGCTGGCTGCAGGCGCCTCCCAGCTGAGCTCAGCTGCCATGGCTGGATGCGGGGTAGGACCTCATCCCTTCTCGTACTCCTGGTCCAGAGAGCTCTGCAAGGGGATGCGAGGGCAAGTCCCATCCCATGGGAGGGCAATAGGGACTTGCCTATTGCTCCAGCCAGCTGGCTGCTTCCTATACTAGCTGTGGAGTGAGCAGGTAGCTCTAAAGTCATAAAGATAGACAGTGGCTGGGTGTTAGGGCTGATGAACAGGACTGTAGTCAGCTATGCATCCTCTGAGCCGCTCTCCATCCCACCCACGTCTTTCTCTCCCCATCAGAGTGACTCTGTGGAGGGGCTGCTGGTTTATCTTCCACTTCAGTCCTGCCTCTTTCCAACTTGGAGGTGGAAGTGAAACCACAGGATATGGATGCAAGATGGAAACAGAGAGGCAGAGCGCTGTGATGTCCGTTCAAATTCAGCTTGTCCTCCAGTGTCTCTTTCTACATTACAGAAGAATTTTGACTGAAGAAAGTCATTAAGTGAAAACTATTACGAGCAAGGATGAAGATGTATCCAGGTACCCGTGCACTGCTATTCATCAATGTTAAGCAGCACACTAAGACTTCCTACAGGTCAGTCTGTGTCTCTG
Organism: Anhinga rufa; assembly: GCA_013400875.1. Classification (NCBI taxonomy): domain Eukaryota; kingdom Metazoa; phylum Chordata; class Aves; order Suliformes; family Anhingidae; genus Anhinga; species Anhinga rufa. The sequence continues at coordinate 71,847 of VZTV01041972.1, read as the reverse complement.
TGAAGTGGTATTGCTATTTTATTCCTCATTTGTGCCATAATCGCAGGAATCCTTTATGCCAGTGTAAACACTAATCTCACTGTATGTTGGAATTACAAAGTATATAAGATGAGGAGAGCTGGAATAATAAGAATGTGTATTTTCTGAAAGAGTAGAAGTTTTCTGGAGGAGGAGTTTTCCCAAAGGGAGCTAAGTTTACAGATCTAACTCATTCAGGCCTTTTTGGTTCTGAAGCTGACACACACATGCACAAACACACACAGTCCAGTATCTATTTCATGGACGCATTCCTCCCATCTCAGTGTGTAAAGGTCTTGAAAGCAATAGCTACTGGCAGTACCCCAATTCGACATATCTAATAGGTCCTTTCCAGTTACAAAATCACTAAGGACACATGGCCAAATGAAAGTGGGGCTGAAACTACCCTGCTGTCACAAGCAATGAAATAAGCTGCATGTCCCTGTAGGCTTGATTTGTGGGTTCTTTGTTGTTTTAGTCTTGGTTTGCTGACTGCATCTCAAGAATTGTGTTGCTAGAGTGACTTTGCTAATGTAACTCCTGCAAGTAACTCCAACCGTCTGCAGGACTTTTAAAAATCTAATAATTAACTGCAATGGGTTTTCATTGTTTTCCAAATTTTCTGGATTAATAGGCTGCAGGTGGAAGGAAAAAAGGGTAGATATGATTCTTTGCAAACTACCTCTGACTCAGTGGATCTGCTCAGATTTAAGAGGGCATGCCCTGCCTACATACTTAAAGCAGATATTTTGGATCAGCATCAAATGGCCTAACTCAACTGACTTAAACACAGCATTTCCAATTTACATCATCTCAGTGTTTGAATCTGATGTTACGTGTGCAGACATGTAATCAGAGGAGTGACACTGCCTCCCTTCAGCTCAACATTTGACCTTCTCTGTATTTGTGTGTGTTTGTGTGTATTTTTGTGTGTTTGTATGGAAGTACATCTATGAACACAAAATATCTATGCTTTACTGTGTTTTCTTGTCTGCTTAGGTGGGAAATCTTAGCTACAGTAACTATCAGAGAAAACTTTTTTGACACAAACAACCATCGGAGGAAACAAATGCTTTGAAAGCGGCCCTTGTGGTTTGCACCCGGTAAGGACATCCTGCATCTCCAGACTAACAGGAACAGAGTTCCTTACAGGCTGACATGCATTTTACAGGCCTAAATTTCTGTTAGGAGTTTGGTTTCTACACTGGCATCCCTCCTAGCAATTGTCATGCTGCCTATTCATACTTCTCAGACTAGAGGAACTCTGACCAGGCGTTATCTTAGTGGTCTGTATTCCTATCGTCACCAAAACAGTTCAGGCTTATTCTTTTGAACAAAATTAATTACTGTTAGGCTATCTAGGAGTTTGACTCAAACACTGTATTTCACTAATAAGCATTGTTTTGAAGAGCTGGTGTTTAAAAAGAGTTCTTAGATAAGACTTACTGGCAGGTTTTGAATCTTGCATCCCGGCTGAGATTGATTTCCTGTACATGCCTAATTACTGATGACACAGTCAGATATAAGCTAAAGAGCTATCTTTTAACTGCAAAAAAAAGCTTCAAGCCAAGTTCCCTTTGGCTTAAACAGAAGGAGACTTCATTTTATTTCATTTAGTAAAGTCACCATGGAAGGATCCTCCTCCAAGAACTTGCAGCAATATAAGGAGTATGTACAAAACAAGTCCAGACATCAAACAGGGCAACTCCCAAAATGTCTCTGCATTTGTAAACATGCTTCACATCTGCTCAGCTTTGCAGTAAGCATGAAACATAAAACTTGGGATATCTGTCTTATTCATTTGAATGGATGCTAATTTAGGCTGTGGCTTGATGAGATGGAGGCTGCAGCTGCAGCTGGCTCAACAAAGTGTTTTAAGAAAAAAAACCCACCCTGAAAAATTAAAGATATTTTTATTAAAAAAAAAAGAAGGATCAGTTGCCTGATCTAATTTGCAGTGCAACCCTATAAATAGTTGTTGGCGCAACTGCCTAAGCACTGCAGTCACTATTAGCCTTTCCCTGGGATCAAACAACAACTTTTGGTCAGAAGGATGTTCACTGATGATGAGAATGTGGAGGGAGGAAAAAAAGCTTCTTCTTCATGGAGATATGTGTCCTTTATTCCAGAGTATGTGTGAAAATGGCTGGGGAACCTTTATTGGGCTGTATATTGAAGTTTTGCATAACCACCACAACTGTGGATTGGAATGCTTCAGCAGGTGTACTTTTCCACATAGCTAGTATAAAATCTTGCAGTGAGACTGAGTGTAGCAGCTTATATGGATGTAGAGTGGCACGGCCTATCCCCAAGTTAGAAAGATAATATACTTCAACAGTAAAAAGCAGTTTTATGCCAGCATAGGTACCTGCACAGCAGGGATAGTAATCTTAGAGACTACATCAATTAAAAAAAATATATATAGTAGCATCCACCTATATTTGGTACATAATTATAACGTGTGGAGTGTGCATGGAGAGCAGGTCTGAGATACGTGTGCTGTAAAGTGAGTGGCATGAGATGACCTTCGTTCGTGGCCAGGCACTAAATGTGACTGTTTTAAATGTTAATGTAATATTGTAGGTACTACACTACTAGTTAGTATATCTTCTGGATCCAGCTGCTGAAACAAGCTTTTGCCCACTGTTCAACACTGTCCCTTCTGAGTTACATCTCTAAGATTTACTGGCAGAGCTGCTGATCTGATTTGCCTCGCGCACTTCAGTCAAAATATCTACCTTTACATTTGACTATGAAGAACATCCATCCATAGCCTGAGGCTTTTGGCTTGAGGCAAACCATATCGAGTACGACAAGAACAAGCTGACCAAGACTGATCTGGACTTTCAAGAGTTTGGGGATCTGAAATTAAAAGAACAGGGTCTAACAGTTTTACAAGCTCCTATGCTATTTGAATCGATAAATACAAGCACCACTAATCATGCCATCATTGGACTACTTTCACACGCTTGTTAGTACAACTATTTCCTCTCTCCCCTCATGCCGATTTCTAGTCAGATATGCCAGCAGGGCACACTCATTTCCATGGGAAATGCTCTTCTTTGTGTAAAGAATTTACACATTTTTTGATGTAGAGACAGTAAATCTGTCACCAGTTAAACACAGTTAAGCACAGTTTCAGGAGTGCTGCAGCCTCCTGGAAAACCTTGGCCTTCACGATGTAGATATTAAATACCGTGTAGTGAGAAATCTGTGGGTATGTTGGTGGGGGAGAAAGGGTAAAGTAAGGGACATCCTAACAGGTAAGGTGATGTCTGCTGCTTAAGGACTTAGAAATGGCTTGGCCTTCTGTCTTTGGCAAAACTTCACTTTATACGTGCTCTGTGGCTTGTGTCACTTGGCCACGTCCCAACCTTAACTCTAGTGTGACTACATTTCAGCCATATGGTGTGTGTGTCGTGAATTATTATTTATATGACAGCAGTACTTGGAGGCTTAAGCGAGGACTGTAACCCATTGCGTTAGGCACAGAGCAAACACAGTGTGAGAAGCAGTCTCACTCTGAAAATCTCATGGTCTAAAAAGACCAGCAAAAAAGCAGGAAGGGAAAGAGAAACAAAGAGCTGAGAAAATTCATCCAGGGTTGCCCAGTGTGCAAACAAGGCAACAGGGGTTTCCACTAATGGGTAGTGGCTCTTTTTGTGCCTTCCCAGCAGCAAGTGTTGTGTCATTTAATGCTGCAGAACATAACTTGGGTCAGATCTACGCACAGGGCTTTTGCAGGGCAGCGCTGGTGGCTTTTCCTGCTGTGACAATTTAAGAGCATTTCTTGTCCTGTATGACTGCTGTGTCCTACTGGCCAAGTGACTGTCCTAATGCCTTAGTCAGTGAATAAAGGTATACGTGCCTACATAGTGGTCCTTCTAGGACAAAGTCCAGTTTTTGAGTTTCAAACTGCTTGTATATAACAAATCATTTGTATTGCTGGAGGTGGGCCTTAAGTACCTGGACTCCTGATGCCCACTAGCCTCCATCGTATGCTTCAGACTAAAAGGTGCTGTGCAAAGGGTATGTCATGTTGTTAATACAGTCACTTTTCCAAGGGAGCTGTATGTGAGAGGTTATTTTTGTTCTTTGTTGTTTTTCTAACTCACAAAAATGTCCAACATTCTCCAGAGTACAATAGACTTCATCCACTCTGCTGATGCTTATTTCTATTCATCTCCTTAATAGGAGTGAGGGAGCAGTGACTGGTCACCCCACTGCAATGTCACGATCCTTCCTGAACCTTTTGAGTGACTAGGCTGGTAGGAAATGACAGCAGAGTGCTGACAAGATTAGCACTACTTGATCTTCATAGTGTAAAAAAACCCCAGGACTAACTCATTCTTCAAGCTCCTCAGTGACTAATAGGTGTTTTATCATCCTTTCAATTAGAAAGCAGTTATCAGCAATCCTTGCTAGCTCACTGCATGAATTGACCTGTCGTTCAGTCTCAGCCCTTGGAACTGGTAATTAAGTTTAGCAATCTGCCTCAGCAGCTCTGACTGAGATATGTGGTATGTTTCCATGTGAGTAGGCAGATACTTTGGGTTTTCCTTCCCAAAAGGAAAGAGCTTCAGGAGAAGTGAATGAAGGGTCCCAGCAACCATGTCAGGTACCTGCAACCATCAAAGCCTTGCAAGCAGAGTGCAGTGAGTGGCACAGAGCGGCTCCACCACAGTTGAGGGTGTGCTGTGGTGCAGTACTGGGGCCAACCTGTCGCTCTGGGGCTGGAGCAGCTTTACTTTGAGTTGGTTGACATAAGCTGGGACCAATGCACAGAGCACTCTGGCCAAGTACCTGCTTCATCCCCAAATTTTCCAGGTTGCCTGCTTTTGGGGCTGTAAAGGAGATCCATGCTTCATTCTTGACATTTTAGCTATGTCAATATTGAAGTTTAGAAATGGATATGAAACTCTGAAGTCCAGGTATCTCTTTGTGTTGAGCAACGGGTAAAACAAAGCAATTGCAATAAAGCATGTTATATGTGATGAAATCCGGAGATCAAGTACGCTGACACAGGTCCTACATCTTCTCTAGTACACTTCTCAGTGCCAGCAGAGGATATGTTTTATTGACAAAGTAAACAGCAAAAAAAAAAGTCACACAGTCTCCCGCTGAAGGAAATTATTTAAGAAGTTAGACCCTACAGAAAAGTGACTGAGCTGCAATATTACCCCATGATTTGCTGTGTTAACTTGAGAGTAATGCTAGCAATGTCACATGTATTGCCAACATTGAGGCTGCATGTCTGTTGTTATCTCTTGGCCTGTTCAGGTATCATTTTCTTTTTAAGACGAGAGGAAATTTGCAGATCGCTTACACTGAGGCCATCCGTCTTGTAAAGGAGCTTTTTCCCTGCTTGTCTAAATCTTTGGTTGACGCTAGCTGATTTTCAGTAGCTAGCCCACTGTTTTTTTAAGCAAATGTTGCTCTGCAAAAACAGACATCTTAAAAAACCCCACCCAACCTTCTTCACAACTGCCAAGGGGTACAGAAATGCCAGCTTCCCCAGTACTCGCTCCAAAATCAGGTTCATGTTGCCTGGTTTGGGGTTTTGGAGGAAACACACTATTTGCAGAGTTCACTGAACCCCACAGAAGATTTGGATTTGTCTGGAGCTGCCCTGAAATATTCCTTACCATTTCTGAAGTATTCCTTACTCTGTTTTACCACAGGAAACGTCCTGAGGGGATTTTTCTGCTGCTTCTTTTTTCCCCCTTTCACTACAACAGGCTCGTCTCAGTGCTATCTTAAGGAGACCACCTACATTTTAAAGAAATAAAGACCTCTGTGAAAAAGTGCAGGCAAACCCGATATTTAAGGGTCAGTTCCCCACAATATTTATCTATATGTCTGAGCTGGTGTAACCACAGAGAGGAGGAAAAAAAGCATTATCATGTGATGACTGGAAGGGTAACCTCTGCTAAAAAACAACAACAAAAGCAAAACCCAGCAACCTAAAAGCAATGGGAAAAGTGCCAAGGAGAGGAAAGGAAAGGCCTCCGATATTTATGAGGTATAGCAAATAATAGCACTGGGAGGTAGCACTGCTTGCAAAGTGTGTGCTCGGTGAGGATAAAGCAGCAGACATACTACTTCAATTTTGGAGCCGAGAGAAAGGGCCCTGACTAATATAATGTATTTAAGAGGTTTCTCCGTGTTTCTAAGGGGGAAAAAGTGGTCCTGGACATGAAAAAAGAAAGGATGGAGCTTGGGCAACAAAATATGCTTTCTTCCTTGAAACCACGCAGAGGTTCCTTACAGCCTCCCACTCCCTGAAGATCACGTCCGTTAACTTCAGACAAAAAAAAAAAAAACAGAGAAGGAAAGAAACCCTTACAATTTGGAGCAAAGGCCGCCTTTCCTCGCCGAGGCACTAAGCAGGGACATAAATTACAGGGTATCTGTTTCAGGCCCCTTTCAATATACGGCTCCTATAAGAGCTCCAGAGTAAGATAATCCTCTGGAGATCAGAGGCAGCATGTTATTAGCAGAAGCTCATAGGTTACATTTACTGGTGTCTTGGGTACCTTTATGCTGAAGTGTTAGTATCAGCTAGAGAGCACATAATCTTTCTCCTGAGTCTAATTATATAATCATTGCACAGGCTACAGAATATTCATATGTATTTAATTAGTAAAAAGATTATGCTTTAAACCCACAAAAGCAAGGCAGTGAGAAGTAAGGATGAAAAGTCAAATAGCCCTTAAATTGGACTTTTATCTAATCGCATCACTGACTGCCTGGGAGCCCCCAAGCCCCAGTGTGAAAGATACTGTAAAAACATTTAAATATAAAGCCATAGTTGAATAAGCTACAGCCAGAGTGAAAACCTAGGTCTCTGGTATGCTTAATGACCAGTTGAATTCTTCCTGACTTACACCAGTTCATATGGAAATGGAAATGTGTACGGTTTGTGTCTGCTCAGATCCTCAGTTGGATCGCCCATAACGTTTGTGGTGTGGGCAAAATGCCTTCTGCCGTTTGTAAAAGCAGTTCGTTATCTGCTTTGGAAATTTCTCATTTACATTATCCCATTACAGAATATTAGGTAAAGTTCTCAAGGATTTGCATTAAAGTTAGGTTAAAAGCTTAAATAGGGGGTTATATTTAAATATAAGCTGTAAATGCTTCACCCTTGAAAATAATGCCATTGTTTTATCTTCTCATTTGAAGTACCTTATTTTTTTCTTTTTTTGTGCGGTAAGTTAACTGGATTTTGCAGGTGCATTCTGAAATCTAATGGTGACATAATCGTTACATAAAGTTGCAGCAGTTAAGTTTTTACCACAGACCCTGTGGCTAAAGAAAGATCTGTGAATGGGGAGAATGGAGGCAGCATTTGTGCTGCTGCCAGTTCGCTCTCTGCCTAGCCCTGGGCGAGCTCTTTCAGCTGAGATTTTCGGGAGTGGTCACTCAGTCCCAAAGCCTGTTGGTATGGCATTATTTTTTTAGCCCGCTGCTGAGAATCGACAGCCCCAAAAGAGACGGTGCACCTCCAGCCAGGCAATGTCCCCCCAGTCATCATCTCCAGGTTCCCAGGGGATGCTCTGGGTCAGCCCAGCTTCGTGCAGCTTCAGCTCTGCTCCTCTCTGTTCAAGTAGTATAACGCCTTCGTCTCAGAGACATTTTGGTTAGAAAGCACCTTTGGAGGGACACCTTCAAAGTAGGGCCATCATCCAAGTTAGACCAGCTTTTCGCCTGGCCAGGTCAGGGTCCTGCAGATATGGGTTTTCCCCAGGTATGGTCTGTGGTATGTGACTTAGTGTAAAGAGAGTGCAAGACTGAAAGAAAAAAAAAAACATGAAGTGAGCTGAAAATCCAGCTCCTAGAATTAGAGGAGTTAAGGGGATTTGGTCCTGCCTTAACAGAGTTCAGACAATTAAAATAAGCCATTGCTATCGAGGATTAATCAGCTCAGTTGGGATGGGTGATAACGAATGCCCTTCAGTGAGCTGGGGCTGTGCTGAGGCTGCATCCATGCCATCTTTTGGAAGCTGCAGACTTTCCCCAGAGAAGGGTGTCAGAATAAATCTGCTCAGTATCCCCAAACTGAAAATTTATGAAGGTTTCATCCTGGAAAGATAGGACCTCATTGAAAGCAGAGCAGAAAATAGAGGGCCCCTTCATGCTCAGCCCTATCGTACAATATAGCTATTGTTCTATTTCATACATCTAGGCTGGGAGCATGGTGCCATATGCAGAGCATGAATTGGGATACAGTGAATTTATTCCTTTAGCAGTTTTTAAAACCGTCACATGTCTGTGTATGCAGCGTGTGGAATCTGTCATGCAAAGACTTCTGTTTTTTTAAACACCCTTATAAAGGGTTTGAAAGGGATCTCAAAGAATGCACGATATCGGGGGACTGATTGCAGTTCTCTGTGTAGAGCATGGGACCAAGATACACTGCTCCTGAGCTGTGCTCACTTGCTCTTGCTACAGGCACTAACTGGGGGAAGCGTAGATGGCCGTACCTCCACGGTCTCCTCCCAGCTCTGCAAGTAAATGCTAGGTAATTTTTGACCAGCTGGGCAAACCTGGGTCTTCAGAAGCATTTGCGTACTTAGCTTGTCTTGGTACTTTGGTGCAAGTGAATGTCCTCCTGGGCTGACTCTTTAGTAGAGAAGAACTGTTCAAGCCAAACTTTCTTCCTCCTTACCCCTCTGCAGCTCCCATCATTTGGAGTGTAGCCGGGGGCAGAGTTCATGCCAGTGTGTCTTTCGAGGAACAGCTTGGGTTGGTGTTTGTTTTTTTTTTTTCTGAGGGTGCGATGACCAGTCTGTGGAAAAGGTGTTCAGAGGGCTGGAGCCATTGCTTGCTGCTGTTCCTATTCCGTGCCAACCCTTGCACATTCTGGGAAGTCCATGCTACTGGGCCACCCGTGGTCGCAGCCAGAAAGTGGTCAGTCTTGGGAACCAGGTATGTGCAAAGTGACTCCCAGGCACCAATAAACCAAAGTAGGCAAAGGTGGGGAAACAAAGGTGTGTTTTCAGTGGCCTGACTCTTTCAGGTGTGCTTCTGCAGCTTAGGGGATCAAGCTTCAGGTTTTATTTTCTCTCTTTCAAAAACAGGGGAAAAGAAAAGGTCTAAGCAGGCTTCAAGATGGTAACGTAGGGCCCTGGGAGCACAGCCTGACTTTCAGAAGCATTGAGCACTCCTCACCAAAGCCATCTTTGCAGCTTGGGAGGAAGGTGGCCTCCGTTCTCACAGCACTTCAGGCTGAATTAACAGAAAACTGCCAGTGGTTCTGGACACTTCCAGTGTTTATGCCACTTATCTCGTACCTAAAGATGGAGGCTTTGAAGACACTTTAATTTTTTTTTTCTTTCAGCTGCTAATCTTAAAGTGGCAGGAGCCTGCACTCATGGGAACATTGCACCAAGTTATCTTGAGGGGATTTAAATTTTAGTGAGGGTGATGTGGGATGCCCTCTGCATCATGTTAGCAAAGCTGAAGTTCAACTGGTGCATGTAAAACCCTTTGCACCCATGCAAAGGATAACACTTAGTTATCCTGATGAGAAAATAAAAACCAACATCTTACGATAAAATGAAAAAAAAAAACAAAAGGAAAGCCTGCGAACTGGGAGGACAGTGTGAGAAGTGAAGTGCGACCTTGCAGCTTCCTGTTGTGCTCTTTCACTTCACTTTTCCAGCCAGTCACGAGAGCTGGAGCAGAAGGCAGCTGCTGACTCTCCCCATCTCACATCGCCCTCGCAGGGCTGGTGCCGTGCGTCCTGCTGCAGGGGGAGCCGTCCCTGGCATGAGTTTTGCTCCCTGACAGGCAGTGTGGGGAGCTGGTGGGACTCCGGCAGCAGATGACTCACAAAATCTGGGTTTCCGCCCTGCCGGCAGGCAGCAAAGCGAGCAGCGATGCTGCCGGTCCTCCGCAGGGCGACGTGAGCCTCCTCCCAGAGGCAGCCCTTTGTCCCTTGGTGGGAGGACGAGGAGGAGGTGTAAATCACAGCTGGGTTTCCACATAATAACCTGCAGGCCTTTACCTCTGCACAATGTTTCGCAACCGGCACGGCGGGCCGAGAGATGACTTTTGTGCTCATACTTGTTTTCCCACCCAGGCTGGCTTGGTCCTTCATGAAAGTCAGTGGGCAGCAGATTTCTTGAGTAACCACTGCTTGGTGATACAAAACGAAAAAAAAAAAAAGAATTGGAAAAGATGGGCTGTTGGGTTTTGCCTTGCTCATCCTTAAGGGCTGCATGCAGGTTTAAGGCACCAAAGGTGAAAATCTCAGCTAATGCCATTGACTTCAGCTTTCTTCCCCTTAATTTTTATTCCCACTGTTACTGGGTAGCATGGGCTCAGCCTGTGGATGCCTGCATCCCACTGCTCTTTTGCAGGATGCTTCCCAGCACCTTTATTGGATGAGAACAAGGGCCTCCTATGGAAACCCGGTGCAGCTCAGCCCACAAAACTTGTTACCACCTCTGGCATCGTTAGCGTGCCGAGGGATGAGCGAGTAGGCTCTTGCAGGAGGAGCGCTCATGGCTTGCAACTGCAAAAATCCCAAAGCAAAACAGCAGAAAGCTGGCTGGACAAACGTGGAAAGCGTTTGGAAATAAACACCCCACAGAGGCACAGCCAACCTTTTCGAAATCAGTTTAAAGCAATCGGTGACTAAGTCCTCCTCCACGTGGATTGAGCCAGGGCGCGGGCTGGTGTCCCCTGCAAGGTGTGCAGGGGGGACAGCAGATCCCTCTCCCGGCTGGGAGCCCCCCCAGGGCTGTCGTGTGGAGATGTGAGGTGGTACAGCCAGCTGGTTGTGCTGGAGGCCAAAAGCCTCCCTTCCCAGGGGCTGGAGCAAAGTTGAGGGCGTTGAGCAAGACGCAGGGCCAAGCCCGGCATCCCCCCGCGATGGCAGGCGAGGGCACGGCGGGGTTGTGCGAGACTTAGTCCCGCGTGCGTCTGCCTCGCAATGCTTTTAAAGTGCTAACATGTTTTATGACGCGGTGCAAGCGAAACAAAATAGTGGCTCCTGGCTCCTCGTAACTTGTGTAAATTCCAGATGTGACGATCCTTTTACTGGCAAAAGGAGCTGTTTATCCCCGTGCTCTCCTCACATTGAATTAGCTCCTGCTAAGAAGAGCTTGCTGAAAATGTGCCTGCCTTGCTGCATAATTGTCCCTCTGCCCCTTCCCGGAGCTGCACATAAAAAGTGCAATCCAAATTCCTGGGCAAACCATGCAGGGCCCTGGAGAGCACTTCCCACCCCCCTTCAGGAATTGAATGTCATTCCTAAAAGATAATGCAGGATTAGGGCAAGGGAAAAAGGAGTGGCTTAAACAGATCCGAAGTGCAGCGAGGCTCAGCAAATTGTGTCCTTCTTCCCACCCCTGGCCTGCTCTTTTTTTTTAAATAGAATTTTTCTTTCTTGTAAGGGGAAGGAGGAAAGAGGGCCTGCAGATTGTGAAACGGGCAGAAGAGGAACAGCGTTAGTTCCCCGAAAGCTCCCAGCCCCAGCGGCAGGGCAGCCCTGCCCTCTGCCACATGGCAGTGCTCATGGGAAACCCTTGCCGGCCCTTCCCCACTCGTCCTCCCCCACCTCCTCCACTCCCTGAGCACACAGGCACCAGTTATTAGGGATTAGGTAGAACAGATGCATGTAAGATGCTTAGGGCCTTTTCCAGACACAAGGCCACTTTCCAATCAGCTCAGAGGAAACAGGGTAATTAGATGGAGTCGTGGGCAGAGAGCGGGGGGAATTAGCCTGTTACCCAACCAGAGGCTGCAAGACCATCTCTTTTTTCACCATTCCCCCACTTTTTTCTCCCCATTCCTCTGCTCCTTCTGTCATTTCAAAGCTTTTTTTTTTTTTTTCCTTTTCTTTCACTTTTCCAGGAGGCAGCTGATGCCGGCTGGCTGCTGCCAAACAGGTCAGGCCTCTGCAGCTGAAACTGCCCATGATGCTTAAGTGGGATGATGAATCCGCTGTGTCCTTCAGAAAAGGCATCCTCTCTTGGACGTGCTGTGCTGCTGGGGTGTTGTGTCTCCCCACGAGTGTGCTCAGAGCTGCTGGCTGATGACAGTGGGTGGGTTGATGAATTCGGGTTAACTCTTCCCCCTCCCCCTCATAAACCAGCTTCACCTGCTAGTGAAGTTATTGCCCCTTAAGCTAATGATAGCAGTTATAGATGTTGAGGAGGAGGAGGAGTAGTGCTGGGCTTTGAAGGGAAAGATGTCTCGCTTGTCATTTGCCTGTCTTTAAAAGCATATTAAGGCAGCTTTGGCTTGAGTGCCCTGCAGGCAGAAATTCTGAATGGAGCTAGACTGGTCTCAGAAAAGCCTGGGCTGTTGGGGTTGCTGCCCTTCACCCACTACAGTGCAGCCGCTGCAGACTGGGGGCTGCTGCTCCCCAGCTGCATCGTGCCCGATGGCTCTGTGATGGAGCAGGGGAGTTTTCTTTTCCAACTTTTTAAAAAGTTACCTGGGTGTGATTACACTTCAGAGTATGTTTATCTTTAGAGAGATTTTGCTGGGTAGAGTCCTCCAAACATAGAGAGCAGTCCTGTCACCACTAGGGCAGCTATGACAGGGTAATGGTGATCAGGCACTAGGAGGGGTGATTAAGAAGCTGGCTATTGCATTTATTACCATGCCCTCCCACAAGTGCCTGCTTTGCTTGTTTAGCTTCTGAGGCCTGTCTGTACTGCTGTTTACTGGGAGAGCATTGCTCTTCCCTGAGATGTTTAGTTTTAAAACCATCAAGATGTCCCCAGGACATTTGAAAGGGGATGTGCTGTGTCATGGAAGGCATCGTTCCCGTAGAAGGTTTTTTTCCAAGTGACAGGTCAGCTGGGCAGTAAACACGTGAAGGAGGATCGCCATCACTGCTGTAATTGAGTGGAGAGGAGCTGACCCCGGTTTCAAGGCAAATAAACTGGCTAGTATCTGAACTTCTCCAAACGAAGGCGCTGCTCCTCGCTGGTGGTACACTTTTGCACATCCTGTAGATAATTTTCTGAGATTGACATTAACCTCTTCTCATAAGTATGCACAAGCACCAAGTGTTGAAATCTACTCAAGAGCTGGATGGAAAAATTTTGACAATGGTTTGCTGTCAGGAAATGCTGGTTCAGCAAGAGGAAAAGATGTCAGCTTCAACAGTAAAAAAAGGATCAGAAAGAAGCAAGAGAAAAAAAATTATACCATTGAAACCCTCTCCTGAGGGCTTTTTGAAGCAGTGGGGTTTATTTTTCAGTGCTCTTTTTATTGTTCATTGGCATGTGGGATGGACACAGACAGAGCAGAGGCTGCACCATCTTCCCCATGGTTTTACTCAGCACGTGGCAGGTAACAGCTTCTGCACACCCAACACATCCTTCCCAATGCATGCAATATCAGAGCCTTTAATGGTGCGGATGGAGGGAGAGGAACTTTCTGCAATGTCCCCCCTTCCTTAAGGGAGAGCTAAGTGCTTCTGTGGAGTACGAATCTCCCATGGCGGCATACTGGGCTCTGTCCTGGAGCCGGCTTATCTCCTTCACTGACACCCTGCACTCCTGGCTCTGTGGGTTAGCTGATGACCTAGTAAAGCCATTGGCTTGCCCCTGGGTCTCAGCATGCTGCTCATTTATGTACCTCCGATTCCTTAGGTCCATAACTGTAAAACTAGCATCTTTCCTGAGCATCCAGGTCCTTGCAGGACAAGGACAGGAACAAGACATGGGTGCCTTGGAAGAATAAACCCGTGTTACATGGTAAATATGTGTAGCATCGGTTACTGCTCTGCATTTTTTTCTGTCTGCCAAATAGGTGACATTGAAAAGTCAACAGACAAAAATACATATGTTGAAGTAAAAACCTAAGCAAAACAGTAGTCTAGGGCACTTCTGGAAACAGCCAACCAAAATATTCCCCCAAATACACGACTTTGCTACCCAGGGTGGTTGTTTGGGTCAGGACCACCCAAATTAGAGCTAAAACCAGACCATTGTGCTACACGCATTTTAACATACATTACATAAATACATTCTTACTGTTAGTTGGCGATTAAAATGATTGACTAGTCTAATCTGTGTCCTGGTGTAGTGCCAGTTATCGGGGCACTGGTTTATGCGCTTTCCCCTTCCTCCCCATGTTGTTTCCAAAACAGGACAGTGATTAAACAGACTTGTGGGGGAGCCTGGCAGCATGTGGGACAGGACTTCTCTTGCCAGCATCAGGCCACTGGTGCCCTGAATTCTCCGCCAGGAAGTGGGATGGCGAAAGGAGAAGGGGCCCCATGCTTCCCATCCCCACCGGTGAATGGGGCCAGGCTTGCGCTGGACTGCAGGTGAATGCACCAGCGCAGATGCTCACAGGTAGCCCCATGCCCGCTTGCTCCTAGGAAGGAAAGCTAGAACATTTCTGAGGTTTTCTTTGGTATTTTGTGTTATGGTGAGGTTCCTATCTCAGAAGTGATGCTTGTATTTTATTCTCCTTTTCCAGTGCTGCCCCCTAAGGTGGAGGATACAGGAAGGGAGTGTCATTTTTATGATAACAAGGATGTGCCCTTTGAGATTGTGACTCCCCTCCGCTGGCATACAGGGTGCTGTGACTGGCCTGCTGTGTTTTCTGTCTTTCTCCTGGAGCACTGAAGTGAATACCACAGTGCTAACATGTGACAGATAACTTTGTGATGGACGTACTGGCAGAACCAACATGTTTTACAGAGGTTAATAAGAGTTTTGTAGCTGTTATTTATTACCAGACAGGGAACGCCTACATGTGTCCCTATCTCTTATTGCAGGAGGAATCCTTGTCTTGAAAACCTGCTCATCTGCTTTCCCCCAGGCACTCATCTGCTTTCCCCCTCTTTACAGTTTCTCCAAGCCATGCTGCCCATTTAGCATTTCCCTGAGCTACAGGGGACAGACTGAGTGTCTGGGAATGTGTGCACACCTCAGATGACCCGAAACAGCCTGCTTTTTTTTTTTTTTCCTGATACTGGATCACTCAGGTGCTCTTGGTTTGAATCTCCCTCTTTGTTACCTCCCGGGGCTTTTGTGGCTGGAAGCATGTCGGGACTGGGACAGTTTGACACAAGCGTGTACAGCACAGAGGAGCAGTCTGACCTGCTCACAGGCTCCATGCACTGCTGCTCTAACGATGATTGTGATTTTTCATGCATGTTATTGGAAGAAGGAAGTAACTGTTTGCAGTAAGCCATGTATTAATCAGGAGCTGAATTTTGGGGGCCTTTTTCTTCTCCTAGTGACTTGCTTTGCAGCCCTGAGCCTTTGTCAGGCCTGCCAGGGTCTGGCATTTGTCAGTCACTTGGAAGATGGGAGCTCAAGTGAGAGCTTTTCCCAGTTGCCAAATGTGGTTCATATTTAGGGAAGCTTTTGGTCCCAACCTCAGAGGAGCTGTTGGTGTTCTTGCTGCTGGGCGATGCTCCGGCCAGCCTGGGGGTGAAAGAGGAAAGACAGGGATGTCCAAGTCTCAGCTAGATAATGGCTGGATTTCACCTCCAGCATGTGATGCAGCTGTTTTGTGGCTTGTGCATGCAAACACTGTTGAAAACTGAAGGGGCATGGGAGAGAGGAAGAAACATTTTGTTTCTCCTCTCCCTTCCTCTGCCTGTTCTTGTCATGCTCCCGTTTTCCTCCTCCTACCCCGCTCCTCAGCTATTTGGCAGAATCGCTGCCATTGCAAATGTACGTGACTAATCTGTTACTTGAGGAACAGGGAGGCAGATTCACAGGCACGAATGACCCAGGCTGTCAGGAAGCTGATGGGATTCTCTGCTGGGAAAAGTTTTTTTTCAGAGGGCTGCTCCCCTTGTTAAATGATGGGAGAGATACTCGTCTGAGTATGAGATGGGATGGATACGGTGTCTGTTAAAGTGGTGGCCATCTCCTTCCCAGCCCTGGAGGCAGATGTGCTGCAGCAGGACGGAACATCCTCCCCCCTTCCCCCCCAGACATGTGGATGCCGTTCCCTTGCGGTGGCACAGTGCCATTAGCCACGGCGTGCTCACTTGAGGAGGGAGTGCAGAGGCTCTGGAAGGTCTGGGTGTGAGATTAGGGCAGATCCTTACTCGTTCATCTCCAAACCAGCTCACGCAGAGGCCCGAGGCTGCGGGACCTGAATGCTCTGACCTGAATACAGCCAAGCGCCTGCGCTGCAAGCCTGGTCCTCGCCTCCCTCCGCCACTTTGCCTTGCTCTGTTTCAGCTGTGCATCCTTAAGTTATTCAGGGGCTCGGGGCCAGAGGGCTCTCTGCCTCGCTGAGCTGATCCCGAAGAGAAGGGTTGATGTGCCAGGAGGTCTGGGAGGCGAATGTCATTTCATCACTGTTCTCCTGGGAGAGGTAGAGGGATCCAGCATGGGAACAACGGGGGTGGGGGCAGGGGTTAATGAGGATAAATGGGATAAATTAAAGCAGGGAAAATGTAGGCTAAGTATTGGGGAAAAACATATGTTTTATAATAAATATTACATGTTTAAGTCCTTCCAAGCCAAGAATTATTTGCTAAAAAAAAAAAAAAGTAAATTCCAGAGAATGACTAAATTATTGGACACAGTTCCTAACTAGGTACCTAGAAAATGTGTTGAATCAGGCTGTCAGTGTGAATTACTAGCCCAGCTCTGGAAAATATACCCTAGGGAGCACCAGCTTTCCTGGTTTTCCACTGATCATAATGCCAAACTGAAATCTCCTGAGGCGAAGGGCTTGCACATTAACTAACTTACAGTGCCATCTAGCCCCATCTGAGACATAAGACGTTTATGAGTGGTTGCTAATTTTGTTCCTGTAACTGGGAGGCTGAGTCACTAGTTCGAACCCACCTCTTAGGTCATGTGCTTGTGGATGTAAGTGTATCTTGGAGTACATCCGTACGTGCACTGGGATGTATTTTTAAAGACTCATCCACAAGTCACAAATGTAAATGCCTGACTGGGAGCCATCCCAGCTGGACAAATCCTACGTGTTTTTATGGCCACTTGACGTGAGGAGGGTAGCTCAATGTTGCTTAAGCCTGCCTGACACTTCCCATTGATAAGACCTTACTTTGGATGGCTTAGAAATTTGCCAGCCTGCAACTGCTTGGGCTGGGAGCGTTGGGTGCCAGGTGCTTGCTGCAGGCTAGGAAGCTTCCCCCAGAGCAGTGTTTGTGCCGCTCCCGAGGGTGGGCTATGGATTGATGCCCAGGTTTGATCATTCTGAAAAAAGAAAAAAGGCAAACACAAAAGTGATAGCGCTGCTTCTGCCGTTCATCTTGCGAAACACAGTGGGGGAAGAGGGCGGTGGCTCTGGCTCCTGCTGCCCATGGTGTGCTGTGGCTGCATCCCTGCACCTTTCACTGCCCCCACTGCAGATGCATCCTCCCCTGAGAGACGGGGCCGTGGGGCAAGCTCTGGTGACCTGCCAAAGGCCACAGAGTGGAAAAAAGATTTGTGGGCTCCCTGGTGCAAGCATTAGCCCCCTGAGGTCTGGGAGAGTCCTAAATTTGCTGTGTTGGCTCTTCGGGCATCTGCTTTTTGCCCGCATGGGCTCCAGAGGGCTTCAGGGGATGCTGCCGGGGACCATGGGTTTGGTGCAATGTCATGTTTTCGAGTCTGATAAGGTGGTGTCAGCCTTTCTTTTCTGCCTTGCAAAAGACTAATGCAGGGAAGCTGCCAGACGGCCAAAGGAGCAAACTGACTTTTTCCTGTAGAGCAAAACACCCGTTATCCTAACTGGGCTTGGATTACAAGAGTGTTGTTTTGCACTTTCTCCTTTATGTTTCTTTTTTTTCCTTGTGTGCTTGCAGTAATGTCCGTAGCCAGACACATGCTTATGGCCTGGAATGAAGTCGACTGCAATTACATCCTAAGGGAGTCACTCAACGGGGGTTTTGTGAAGGCAGGACGCAGGCTTTGGTGGAGCCTGTCGCTGCTGCACATGTGCTGTTAGACCTCCAAGTGCACTCACCCTGCCTTCAGCTTTGTGGGAACGAGGAGCAGAAGGCTCAGAAATACAGCCAGTCTGGTGCACATCTGGAGGCAGTAACGTGAGGCAAAGTATATGCCTTCTGTACTCGAATGAGGTGCTTTCTTGCATTAGCAATTTCTGCTCGTTGGCACCGAAGTGCTGCCTTTTAAACGCACTCGTGCGGTGTCCCCCACGCTCCATGCCAGTCCGAACCTTCTCCAAGCATAAAGGAGCTGGGTTCCAGGGTCAGGCCTCTCTCTGCCGTGCTTTTGCCTTACTTCCTTTATCTCCCAAAGCAGCAAGAAGCACATGCTGCAGCAACGTAATCATTTAATCCAGGCTGGTGAAACCTGTTCTCCAGATGAACAACTGACAGAGCATTTGCTCTGTAGCTCTGCATATGAATGCAATGTTTGTTGGGGCGGCTGGATGTCGGTGCCAGCTTTCCACTCTTGTTTCCAGCAAAGCCAAACAGCAGCCTGCCTGTGAATCTGCTTCCAGCTCCTTCCTCTGCTCCCTGCAACGCACTCGCTGCCACCACGTTAGTCCCAGGGCTCTCTCTCCTCGGCCGCTTGCTGCTATTGTGGATGTGGTAGGTGCACAGATACCTGCCAGGTGAGAGCAGTCCTTGGAGGAGCGCAGCAAACAGACTTGTGGAGCTCGGGATGGGAACGTGTTTGCCTGGGGAGGCAGGTGATACCTGAAAGGGTGCAGCCAAAACTAACAAAGGTGTGTTCACAGATAGATACGGTTTGATCTTTAGCCCCTGATACAAACCTTACTTTGGCTGGGGAGGCTGCTCTGCCAAGCCCGTTCGTAAGGGTGTAACAGCCTGGCAGACTGCTGGGGAGGGATGTGCCAGCTGTGGGTTGGAGGGGGGGCATTTGCTGTGATTCCCCCTTGCAACTGCTGTGAGTTAGCAGGGGTAGGAGAGAGGTGCATCCCCCGTTTTAGGTCTTGGAAGTCCTTGCATCTGAGTGCCAGATACAAGAGGCTGGTACACGTGTCCTAAGCCAGGGGTTCATTGTGCATCGTGCAAATGCGTGTGCTCGCATAGGTTTTCCGAGTGCCCAGTACTGAAAATCTGTCTTCTCCCAAGTGTCAGAGTTACTCCCGGTGGGCAGCCTGTCCTGCTCTGCTGTGGGAGGCTGCTAGCCCTTGTCTGCAGCTTCTCTGGTTTCAGCTTCCATCTCTTCCAGATTTTGTAATGCGAGTAGCCTGGGCTGCTAAGTAACAGCTGACAATCTCGCAGCCCAGCCGGCCCGGCCGATGGCACGGTGGCAGCATACTACCAGGGAGAGGACTCTGGTGTGCTCCTGGTGGCAGCCACTGCTCCGGCAAACAGCATGGGAAACTTTCCAGGTGAATATGCAATGGTTTTGCTGCTGTCTTCTTTCTTTCTTGCTTAAGGAACAAGCCCAAACATTGGGCTGAGGCTCTTCCAGGGCCAGCTTATGCCCCTTGAATTGCTTGATCTGCTTGCATTGCCTCTGACAATGGAGGGCAGAAAGAAGCTGCTTGCATTCAGATTGCAATCCAGATTTCTTTAAAATGCCTTTTTCAAGAACAGCACGTGTTAAATATTTTCAGGGCCAGCACTGTGGGGCTGGCTCAGCCTCCAGAAACACTTTCCAAAGCTTGTTGTCCAGAATAGCGTGCTCTAAAATGCATTGCATCCTCCTGCACTAGATGGCCCACCCTCCTACTGTGGCTGTACACCAGGGCTTTTCTTTTAGCTCCGATGACAGTGGTCTCATGCAGCTCTCCTTCCAAGCTTGGTTAGCTTGGCATCATCTGAATTGTGTGAGGCAAGGAGCTTTGAGGCTCCAAATTTATGGTAACTCTGTTTACCCGCTGTTTTGGTCTGCCTCCCATCAATACTAGCTGGTGTAGATGGATTTTAATCGACACATTTTATTGCTCACAGATGATGTCAGATTAACAAGCTTGGACATTTGAAGTAACCTGGTCAACAACCAGCTGGCAGTGGGTGGGAGAACAAGCACCCTTCTCCTACCTGCCATGGCTTTGCCAGTGTGGCTGTCCTGGAGCAATCACCTCTGTGGATGAATTCAGTGTTCAGGGTTTGACCCATCAGCTGGGACTTTAAAATCTGTTCCTGCTGCCATCATACTGACTACTGGTTTTATTCTTTTCAGCTGAAGCCTAGTAAAGGCATTGGAAACCCTCACTGATTGATTTGAATGGATTTAGGATCCATATTGTTTTATGATCCCGAAAGTCATATTAGGACCTGTATTTGTTGCACATTGCAGAGTTCAGCTGCTTTTTTTTTTCTGCTCCCTCTTATGCACCTCTGGTGCCTGGCTCCGTGCTAGATGAAAGCCCGTGGGGCGTTCAGGGAGTGCAGGTCTGGGCCATGTATCACCCTGTCGCCAGGACCGAGCTGGGAGAGGTCAGTACATGTGCACAGCTCAGAGCAATGCGTGCTTGGGGGATGGGAAGTTTAAAAGGATCACTGGTATTTTATCTGCAGTTTAGCATGGCTCCAGTTTGTCAGCAAGACACCACAGCCCTGAAATTTCAAGCCTGAGGTGAGGGGGAGCTGGGAAGGAAATCCTAGAGCTCCTGGGTCTCTGTCTAGGGCTTTGGACACAGCTCCAGTCAAAGTCTCCCCCTTCCTAAAAGCAGAGAGATGTTGAAGTGTGATGTTTGCATTTTTATGTGAAGTCCATTCGGACCTATTCACCCCTCTGCCTTTGCATCATATTTTTGGGCAAGCACTAACTAATAAGGAAGTGAGTAAATCTTGCTTGAAGGTTTTTTTCTTACTATCCCCCGTGTCCCACCCCCAAGCTCCCCATGTCAGGTGCTAAAGAGGCGAAAGTCAGCGCTTCTGCAGAGGGAGATTAGCAGCACACAAAATGATCTCCCTCCTCCTCGTGCACCTCAGAGCCTGGAAACTCCCCCATCTCGCCAGCCTTGCAGCCCAGCTGTCTCAAACCCCAGACACAGGGATGGATAGCAGCAGGCTGCTCGCTGCACTGCAACCCAGGCGATGGAGAAGATAATGGGAAGGCTTTCTTGGTACAAGTATGAGCATGAATCCTCTGAAGAAATGTTAAGTCTAGTTGCAGTGGAAAGAAAAGAAAAATAAAGCAAGCGCACACATATACACACACACGACCTCAGCCTCATGTAACGCTGAAGGGTTTGGTTGTGTCTGAGTTTTTTTCTCAGCTGCTGATCCTTGGACTCCTCTCGACACGGCTCCACCGCTGGAGCTACAGCTGGAGTGCTGAGGAGCACCGTGGTGCTGCCAGCTGTCCTCGCTGCAGATCAAGCCTTGCACTGTGTTACTTGGGGATTGCCTTGAAGCCCAGGTGCCTCTCTGCCCAAATGCTGAGATCACCTGAGAATCTTGGCTTTCAACATGAGAAAAAGAGCGGGGAAGAAAAAAGCTAATTAAGAAAAAAAGTTTCTAGCACTCACAATTGTGTAGGGAAATTTAAAAATGGGAAATGAGTGTGACCTATAGTAAAATAATAATCAAAAGTGTGTTCTACATTTTTGCCCCAAGTGGGGCTGCGTGAATTGCTCAGATGACAGGGTGGGGACAGAAAATGGAGCCCTGCTCAGTGCTGCAGCCCTGTTGCCACTGCAGAAGAAAGAGCAATGAAAATTTATTTTGCCACTCTGGATGCTAACTCATGACAGCCAGTGGCTTTAGCTATGGTGAACAACATGGTTGGTGCTTCCTACTCCTGGCTGCTCCCTTTTGCCAAAGTTTCCTGCAGCGGTGGTGGTGGTGGTGACGGCCCAAGGAAGGGTATGGTGGTCTACCACAGACTAACTCCTAAGCCTTAGGATGTTTTGCTAAGTGAGGTGCTAGTCCAATCTGTGGAAATCTGTCTTGCCTTTTTTTTTTTTAAATGTTAGACTCTGCCTACAAAGATGATGTTTTTCCTGGCCTCACTTTTCAGTATTGCTGCTATTCTTTCCATCTTCCATCTTCATTGCTTCCACTGTGGGTACAGAGACATGAGCTTTCAATACCTGCAGGTTTCCATCCTGTTTGTTAGCTGCGCTTTGCACGAAAGGGACCATGAGAAGTTGGAGATGCTACAGGTAAACATCCGAGAAGTAATCCTCGCTTCCTTAATGAGGCAGTGCATTTTGAACAGTTAGGGTGGTGGAAACAGGACTCATGAGTGACAGAGCAAAAAATCAGCAATTACGATTTGGCAGGAGATATTTAAACTTTGTCAAGTTAGGCAAGTATCTCCATTGTGGTCTCTGACTCACAATTCAAATATGCTGGGAACATTTGAGGGGGCTGGGTCAGTTTTTTAAGCAGTGGGAAAAACAAGGCTTTAATATATGACGGTGTAGCTTTGGGTCTGTGCTCTACTGTTCTGCTTTTCTTTGAGGAAACTGGTGTGGCTGGCAGTGGGGAGAGGGAGGTGGTGTGAAACCACACACACACACACACACACATGTGATTTTGATCCCTCCTAACAGTGTTTCAGACTCATTTGACTGCGGTGACTGAGCTGAACCACTTCTGACTTACCCTCCTGAAGGTGAACGGAGGATGAGGTTGTCCGTGGTGGCTGGTGGCAGCTCGGTCTGCACCTCTGCTGCAGCAGCCTGGCTGAGGTATGCAATGCAGAGGAGCTCACGGAGGGGCTCATCGGCCCCTTCCAGCCACTCTGTACCACTCTGTGGACACAAGAGTGTCACAAACTGGCCAGTTAAACCAGGTTTGCAGCTCTGGTGTGTCATTATGGTGGTGGCAAAAAGCAGCCAGGCTGTTCTCGTGAACAGGTTGTGAGGGTGTGAAGGCTTGCTGGCAGCTCAGCTCTCCCCATTCTTTGCACCACTGCAGATAAAGCCATGCAGCTGCCCGGGGGGAGCATTTACGCCCTTACCGAAGGTGCTTTCTGCTGATATGGCGCATTTGTACGTGTGGAGAGGAAGGGAGATATGGCCACACATCCTCTCCCAGGTCCCGTTGCACAGGTGAGAGCGGCTGCTGGCAGTGGGGTTGCTCCTCCATGCTCCTCCGGCTGGAGGCAACCACCCGCTCGGGGATGCTTCCCGGCAAATCCAATTGAAAAGCAGGCAGATGCTTTCAGCCCATGGCTTTGCACCTTCTGCTCCCAGGAGGGGCCGGAGGGAAAACCGGGAAACAGCGCTGGAGGAATATGGCCAAAAATGAGCAAGACCAGGCGAGGAGCGGCCATATGGCAGACGAGCTGTTGGCTCCGTAATTAAGCCAAGTGCTTGGGATGCGAGAGGCTCGGCTCTGCTCGGTTCAGAGCCTGGCTTCCTGTGTGTTCCTCCCCGCTATGATTTTGACCAGAAATTCCATTTTTGACCTGAAAAATCTTCCAGATGAAAATTTAATTACAAAAGTGATGTATTCCCACAAGAAACTTCAGTGTCAGCAAATATTTTTTGATGAAAACTCTTTTATTCACACACACAAAAACCTGGCTCCCATTGATTCCATACTAGAGCATTACCCTGCTAAAATCTCCAGTGCTTTGTTTAACAAAAAAATTATTATGATTTACAATTAGCATCCAGTAGGCATACAAGTCACAAATAATTAATACTGACACTGCAGTCCTCCCGTACTGGATACAGTTTGTCAGCGAGTTATTAAATCATGACCTTATGCTATGCCTGTGATTTATAAAAGGTTACTGGTGGTGGAGAAGTGGGATGAATGAGACGCGGGAGTGTTAACTCAGAAAACAAGATTTTGTTTCCTTTTGTGCAACAGATCGCCTGCTTTCTGCACAGCAAAGGTGCAAGCGTTTTCCTCCAGCCGATGTGACTTGTAACATGGAGTTTGTAAATATTTTCCATATGCAGAGGTCTTCACTTGTGGTTGTTATTGGTTCCATATTTACTTGGGATCTTCACATGCAGAGGATGGCTTTTGGCTTGTGAAGAGGAACTTCTCTGAGGCTGGACCGTTTCCCCTTGCACAACGAGTCTCTTCAGGATTGTGTGTAACGCACAGAAAGCCTGCTAGGGGCAAGGTGCTTTTCCGTGTAACAGAAAACTTTGCAAGCTCATTAAAAAAGGACAAATAAAATAAAGCTTAGAAAGTCAGCATGTTTGAAAAGGTACGCTGTTCTGGGAAAGAAGCGGAGATGGGGTGTATTTATGTGAACAAAAGAAGTCTAAACTGTAAACTATAATATATCTGTTAGCTCATTAATACATCTGATTCTTTCTAATTCCAGGGGTGTTCCTGCTGCCCGGCAGCAAAAGTGCAAATAAGTGGACAGCTGTGATTTAGTGCCAAATATTTAAACACATCGTGACCATTCAGGCCACCCACACTCTTATGTAAATACAACTTCTGGAGAGTCATTTCAGACTGGACTGAAGTGCAGAGCAGCCGCTCTCACGTGCATCTAGGCCAAATGGTCTTCAAATATTTGGGGCCAAACTTTGCCCACTGTTAAACCCTGGGAGCCCCCATTCACTCCACAGAGTTTGCACTATGTAGCTGAGGGCAGAGCTGACTCTTGATGCTAATCTGACTTTTTCTAGCTCAGTAAGTACAATTTTGCATGTAAATGTGAATGTGGAACAGATCTGGACTCGATTAGCTCCTGAGTCCTTGACAAAAAGCCATAATTGTTTATCCAGATGATTTTTCTTTGTCTCTCTTTTATTTTCTCTACACTTTAAAACCAAGTTTTTAATGGTCTTGTAAAATAAATACATGAGTGTAGATTACAGTGGTGTAAAGGTGTGAGGAAAGCCCTTCCGTTCTCCTCAGCAGGATTAAGTGCTTGCTTGGTGCACGCATAAATTGCTCTCTCCAGAGCCTTGGGCAGAGGTGGCTGTGGATCCAACTGTAGGAGGGAGGGTATTTCCAAGACAATGCTTAGCCCGGGGCTCTCATTACAGATGTGAAGGACCTGCGATATATCTCTTTGTTTCCTGGTAGGCAGTGAAATCCATTCTAGGGGCAATATCTGGGGCACAGGGTTGTTGGGGGAGGGGCAAACCAAGGGAATATGAAAAAATATTGCATTTATCAGGGTAATCTAGTCTAGGAGCACAAGTACTAAAACATTTTAATCACAGTCATATGGCTATGTGTCACTGCAGGGCAGAATTAAGGCTGTTGGTATGCCTTGGTTGCACATTGCCACACTTCAACAAGTTTGAATTTATTTTAAGCATAACTTTAACTCTGAATTCGCTGGGTTTCTCATACCTGATCTGGAAATAAGTGCAACCTACTTTACTCTTAAAGTAGGCTTTCCACTTTAGTTCCATTTCTGTTGGCTCGGCAATCGCATGGGCTGTCACTTCCTGCCCTGCCAGGTTTGCTGTTCAACTGGAGAAGGCAGTGCATCTGAATAAAGGAATACAGCTGTAAAAGTGGGGATGGAGGATGGATGGCACATGCAACGAGCACTTCCAGGGCTGCTGTGTGCACAGCCCGGTTGGTGCTTTAACTGCCCGTGCCTGGCTATCTCCTGTGTGAGCGTGTGGATACCTTTCATGTACAGATGCTTTTGCTGAGGGCAGAAGGAACCCACACGGGATCAGAGGCTGAAATTCAGTTTCATGCTGTGGAGTAGACACCCTGATGCCAGCTCCCAGTAAGGCCACTGGAGCTGGTGGGATGATGCTCAGCTCATGCTGGCATACCTGCAAGCTCAGCCCGCGGCTCTGGGACTATGTGCTGTAGCTCTCCATAAGCTGCGATGGAAAGTGTCCACCTGGCCCAGCTGGGCACTGCCGGCCAAGAGGCATGCCCAAGGACGGGGTGCAGGGATAGTGCCCTGCAAAGGAAATGACTCCACTTGCCACCCGATATGGGAAATCGCCTCCTGCCTCTTGCGATGGGAAGGGCTGGTGGCTTACCAAGGTTTCTTTGAACAAGGCCACTCATCCATGATACGAGGGAAACAGCATCGTCCCTGGAGCTGCTCTGCCTCTGCCTTGGCTTCTGCCTGCAGCCATCACTTCCTCCCCCCAGTCCTGAGCCCCATCCTGCTGAGCTTCTTGCCGCACATCCGGAGACACGGTGCATATGTTTTCCCTCTCTCTCTCCCTTGCTCTCCTGTGTGCACTCCCTTGCTCTCTCCCTCATTTCCCTCCCCACCTACCCATGCCCTACCCCCTGACTAAAGCAAAATTGCCCTTTTTTTTGGCAGCTGGCCTTCCCAGGGGCCCAGACTAACAGAAGCCTGAGCCCTGACTCTGCCTGTGCCTTGGCCAGAGCAGAGCAGCTCCTTGTCAACAGATAACGTTCCCTTAAAGGAGAAGGGATTTTTTTTATTTCCCCATCTATTTCCCCCATTGCAGTCACCCATTTGTTTCCCAGCTTCCGTGGGGAAGGGGATGCTCATGCTGGGGAAGAGCCACCACCCAGTCACCTACTGGGAGTTCCCCTCTTCCCTCCAGGCTCATTCCTGGCAGTAGAGTTCATCTCTGAGCCAAGCCTCCTGTAATTAATGCAAGCCTCGCTGTTGACTTTCAGAGAGCTTTGGATAAGGCCTTTCCAGGACTTGCAGCTTTCCTCCAGCTCAGTCCTTGCACGCCAAGTGATGAGGCTTCCAGGGTTTCTCCTGTGGGACGGCTCCAGTGCATGCCTCTGGCTGTCAGGAAGCTTTTCCTGCCACTCGGCCTAAATTTTCCCCTTTTGTGCATGCCTCTGACTGTCAGGAAGCTTTTCCTGCCACTCGGCCTAAATTTTCCCCTTTTCAAATGTCATCCCGGCACTCCTACTTAGCGTGCGCTTTCTGTGCTTCTCACTCCCTCCCAGCAGGCTGATGCTTTTCCCTCTCCACTGCCTGGGCTCTTCTGGTGTTTGCTGGCTGTCACCTTCTTTTCTCGCACCCACCTTGGCTTAGCCAGTCCGAGCACATTATCTTACAGCTCATTTCCCTTTATAAATCAACCCCCCCAGCCATTTTTTCTTCTTTTTCTTTTTCTCCTTTTCCCTCCTCCCTACGACACAGGAGTGATTTTTGGGTGTCTGCCCCACAGTGTGGAACATTTTCCTCTCCCATTTGAGCCGACAAGGTTTTTAGTGTAAAGTGCTGACATTTCTTTGTTGCTGCAGCAGCCAGCTCTCCGGGTAATGAACAGGATGGGTAAATGCAGAACCACCTTCAAGAGGGAGGTCTTGGGAGCAGCCTGGGCGGGCGCCTCTCTACCAGCACTGCTCTCCTGCAGATTCTCCGACATCAAATACAGGCTGAGCTCCCGCTGTCGCCTTTCCCTGTGTGGAGGTGCTATCTTCCTCCCCTATTTGTCCTTCTTTCCATGGATTTCATGGAGCTGAGGCTGCTAGCTCCACACTGAGTTCAGTCTGTGTGAGCAATGGCCTCAAGTCAGGAGGGACTGGGAAGGAAGAGGGGCAGGCTCTGCCCAGCGCTGGGCACACATGAAATGACTGTGTGTGCCTCATTTCTTTATCAAGCCAGGCTGAACATGCTTCCTGATGAGGAACAAAGAGGCACCAGAATGGAAAAAAGTAGGTGACAGTTTGCTTTCCCTCCCGTGCCCAACTCCTTTGCTACCACATGGATGCAGGTTTTGTTCAAGAGCAGGACCCAGGGCAAAAGGCTGAGCCACCATCTGGCTTGCATTGCCACTGTTTTTGTGTTCTTGCTTTGCTGCAGCCAGAAATTGAAGATTTCACCATGCAAAGTGGCAAACGCAACCGTGGATGTTGCCATGACAGCTCCAAGGAGAAACTGGGTCAGCCCTGCAGCCCGTGGAGGGGACTAGCCGTGGCTGCCTGGTGGTCACCCGTAAGCCCGCAGGAGCAAACATGTCCCAGCTCTTGTTATTGAGCTGACTGCATTGGTTCTTTATTTCCCGTGAGGAAACAAAAGAGTTGTTAACTTGGTTACCATTTTAAACTTAGTGCAGCTAAAAATGGTTGGTTGTAACACACACCACTGCCATGGCAACAGAGACATATATTTTTTTTTTGAACGTGCAATGAGAACAACTTTTCTTGCCCCTAAGTAACTCTTAGAGGAGAAGATCTTGAGAAAGTAGAATTAGGAATGAAATACTGAGGGGACTGGAGATATCAGGCCAGCAGAGTTGAATACAGGATCATTTCAAAATTAAAAAGAAAGCCAAGGATGGATGCTGAGGCTGAGAAGGTTCTTTGGCCAGCGAATTTCCTTAAATAATAGTGGCCTCCATGGGCTTAAGACCAGGTTTAGAAATGCACCATTGTTTTGACGTCAAAATAGGTTTTTCAAAAGACAAAACTGGATGTTCCTTGATCACTGGCCTCTTTGAAGAATGTGGTCACAAGCATTTCAGGTGATCATGGCTGAGAGCTGTGGAGGAACTATCCTTTTCTCCAGCCATTTACCCTTCTCACCTTCTATATCTTCCCCTCCAAGGTATTATACTGATCTGTTAATTCCCCTTTTCTCCTCCTACTTGCCACTTTCTAGACAGATGACACCAATGTTTGGGATCTGGGTACCTTCCTTGGAGAACAAGAGGAATGGGTGAGGCACATCTAACAGTGCCTGTGGTGGAAACCGAAGCCACCACTGTTCCTTTCCTTCGGCATCACCCATAACGCAGTCGTCTGGTCTCTGTGCAAGGGAAGGACAGACACCAAAGGACTACCTCCTTGCGGGTCATGTATTATCAGCAGTTTCATAATAAAAGAGTTTTATGTTTAACTCCAGCTCTACTTTTGTGTTGATATCACTGACAGGTAATAGTGTGACCCGTTTAACAGTGTCACTATACAATATGTGGTTATTACTGTGTAAAAGCCACTACATACTTTTTTAGAGACTGGGAGATTTTTTGGGAAATTGCATGTGTGAAATATAAATGAATGTACTGAACTGCATTTTGTTCACACACACGCGCACGTGCACACACATATAAGCGTGGATTTAGTTGCAAGCTCTGCTCCATAGAAGTGGTGTTGATTTTAAAGATTTTACTGCTGCCTTCTGCAGCCTCTTTCCTGTCACAGAGGCGAGGAGCACCAGAGGGTTTGCCCCGCAGGGTACCAACAGCTTGGCACTTTGCGTTGCACGGTTGGAGGGTCACTGAGCCTGGTGTCACCTGGCCGGGAGCAGAGTTGCTCCTCTGCTGCTAGCGACCTTGTGGTAGTGGCCCGGCCCTTAGGAAGAGGTGCCTCTGCCTCCATGTAGATAGCAAATATTGCACTGCTGGGATAGCTGTTTATCTAGGACAGTGAAATGGTGACCCTTGTTTGGGCTCGCTGAGCACTACCACCATACAAGTAGTAGTTATTTGGGCTTATATAGCTATATATAGCTATAGCTGAGCCCTGGCTGAATTGGCTGGCACAGAGGCTGCACTGGGCACAGAGTCTCTCAGCGTGGGGATGGAGACCCTCTGAGGCATCAAAACATGCAAATCCTTCCTGCTGGCCTTCTCCCTGCCCAGTTTTCCTTTATGTCTTGAGTATCATCTCCTCTCTGAGTTCATCTGGAAGCATTTCTTTCCAATGTTTCTAGAATCCCAGAAGGGAGCTTAATCGCTTCAGCATCCTCCTCATGTAAAGCGTACCTGGGGTGCCGGATGGCTGAATAACCTCTCCTGCACTGAGAGCCATTAGCATTTGAATTAGTGACATGAGGATAACAGGCGATTATCCCATTTAACAGCTGTTGAATGTTGTTAAAGGGACACCATCAAGAAGGAACAAAAACATAGTGGATTTTTCTTTTTCAGTAAGGGCTTCCCCACCTTGTATGAATATTGACATCCTCTCATGTTTAAAAAGTGGTGCAGCTTCCACGGGGACATCTTAGAATCTTTAAACCTGTTCTGTGTAGAGAGCTGGAAACCTTATTTAGGTGTGGGTGTATTTCACCCACAGCGTACCAGCACACAAGAGTGAGAAAGTGGAACTGTCCCCAAACAGAAAGGGAAGTGGTCGTGGGTATTTGGGAGCCAAGCTAAGTCAAGCATGAAGGGAAGCAGTCATAAGAAAGCTGCAAAAAGAAGCAAAAGTTAGAGCATCCCCTCTGCTCCGGAGCCATAAGGGATGGGCCTGACTGCCATCTGCCTTGGTGGAAATGCAGCCATTTCAAAGGGCAGAACGAGGCAGGCACCAGTTAGAGCCCCCAGAGCAATATAAAGGATGAAGAAAATCCTCTCCCTGAAGATTTGGCTAGACGCAGAGGAGTGTATTTTGAAAATGTGTGATCTATCACATGCTATCGCATAACAAAACCTTTCATACACAGGGCATTTTTTCAAAAGAAGACTGAAGCAAGCAGTAATTATTACAGTTATCAGTGTAGGTGATGCTGCAATACAGATAAAACTCTGTCATGGTCCATGACTCCATTTCTCTTGACAGTGTGTTAAGCAGAAGACAAAATACTGGTCCTCACTACCACAAGGAAGTGTTGTCTGGACTCCTGCATCAAAAGTGTTAAAACATAACCCTCCCTATCTCCCACTTGGTGTCTCAAACATGACTCATTTTGAGGCTCTGCCTTTTACACTAAGCCGAATAAGCTGAGGATGCTGCACTTTCTCAAGGATTCATCCTACACCAGCTCCCACCGGGGTGTGGATGGCCAGCCTCCCAGCCTTTCAGAAGCCCTGACATCACTCAGGTGGATTGCTGATGCCTGACCCCCTTTCTGAAAGCTGGCTCAGACTGGGTGCCTGAGATGCTTGTGGAAAGCTGGCTTCTGCTTCTCCTCAGACAGCAGCATCTCACAGAAAACAGAAATAAAACCCCCAGGCTTTTATCTTCAGCAGAGAGTGAAAGGGCACAGCAATGTGTGCAAAATGAACTGGCTTTTTTGTTCCTACATGATGCTTTTGGGAGGGCAGAAGGGCCATGCAGGATCAAGGCAGCAGTGCTTTCAAGCCAAGGCAAAACACTTCATATTAGACAACTAAGGGTTAAGTTGCCTGGAGGGGGACCTTCTTCCTAAACATCATTCAGTGACTAGTGTCATGTTATGAAACCTGAGGGCTCATATCCTTCCCAAAGCTATCCCTCCCCTGCATGGAAGGCACTGTGCTGAGTCCTAGGCCTGTGGCATGAGGTCTGCCTTGGGGCAGGTTAACCCTGCAGGATGAGAAAATTGGTTTAAGATGCTGAGGTTTTCCCTGGGGCAGGAGTGATGAGAGTGGGCAAACAAATATTTCTCTAGCTTTTTCTGTGCTGTTTTGGCCTCCTCTAGGCTTGAGGGTGTTAAGCCTTCTCTAAGAAGCCAGAGGAGCCTATGGAGTAAAAGATTTTTCCACACGTCTTTTCCATCTCTTTCAATACCATTTTTATCATCTGTCTCTATAATCTCTTCCTTCTCTTTCAATAAACATCCTTTGAGGTGGGTGCAGTGGCAACACCCAAGCATAGGTGAGGATATAGAAACATTTATAATGTTAAAAAGCATCCTTCCTATTATTCCCTCCCTAATTATCTTTACCCTCTGTGATGACCACTTATGGTCTAACTAATATAAGCATTATTTCCATACAAAATTGTGGTAGCAACAAAGAAGAAGATACCAGTTTTTAACGTTACTTGTTTCTAAGCAGACCTTTTTCATACCATCCTTACCACTTATCTGACCATTAAATCTGCAACTGCATGCAAATGGTATTTACTGTGTTGTTACATGTACCTAGAAGCAGATGGTGGGCCAGTACCAAAGCTCACATTTGTACACCTTTATGCAACATCTTGGGAGCTGGATTAAACGTCTGCCTGGGTTGGGGTCTCACATGGACCTCTGCCCTGCGGACAGGACTGAGCACACGTTGGACGCAGCCACTGCTGAGATGTTGTCACCCCTCACCTCCAGCTGCCGTGGGTGCAGAGGACCAGGGGGAGGAGTTGGCAAGCGCCTCACAACTGCTGCCAATCCCGACCGCATTATTTTGGGGTATTTTTCTTCATACACTATTAATAAAGGAATGTTGACAACACTTCCTCCACCTCCCTGTCCCCCCCGGCCTCAAGTAATATTTCCAAAGAGCCATGTCAAGGGTTTGAGCCATTGCTGTGTGCCCTGCTGGTGTCTCAGTCACCTGGGTGTCCTCCTGCTTTTTCCATACTAGGTGGCCTGGTTCACCTGATATTGCAGCATCTCCATGCGCTGCCCTTGGGTTGTACAGTGAGGCAGACACAGGGAGCTGGGGTTGCTGCAGGATGGAGCCCAGGGCAGAGGGCTGAGCCCCCTTTGCTCACTGACGTGAGAAAAGGAGTGGGAAGCATGTCTCGCTGCTCTAGGATGTGAGCTGAGCTGGTGGAAAGACTCCTTGTGACATTAAACCATCTGAAGGGCTGTTGTTAATCACCATAAGGAGATCAGGCAGGTCTGTCCTGTAACTAGGGCTAGCAGCAGGCTGTGTGGGACTTGGGTGACACTGAGGACACCAGGAGGTGCTTTGACTCATCCACGTGCAGAGCAGGAAGGAGAGCCCGAAGGCAGAAGGGTTTCCAAGCCAGGGCCTGAACTGCAGCCTATTTGACAGATGCTGAAGCCCAGTTGTCACGGCCACACAGGAGCAGTGCCTAATCCTGTGGGCATCCCTGCTGTGCCGTAGCCACTGGCAGGGCGAGGGCCCATGCCAGCCCACAGGCTGTGCCGCTAGCCCTCGTGGCTTGTCCTGCAGGCTTGCCCGCCACTCCTGGATACAGCGTTTGCTTGCCGGCCCTATATGCATTCCCTGCTCAAAGCCTGTGGGGTTAGGCATGTGAGATGGGTGTTGCCAGCAAACCCACCTGTGGAGTTTCCTTTGGAGAGTCCTCCGGGTTCAGGAGGGAAGCAGCACTGAAACCTACTCATGTTTCCTTGGGCAACACCCAGGCTTGGGGAAAATCTCCCAGGAGATCGCCCTCTAACATATACACACGCAGCCCTCATCCCAAAAGCTCCGCCCTTCCACTTGCCACCCAAGAGCAGAGGATTATTAGGCATAAAGTACTCATTTGATGAAATTTGACCTGCGTAGCATGGATGTCTTCTCTGGCATCGTTACCGTAGGTTCCTTTTTCGGAGAGTAGATGTATGATGTATCTGACATCTGCTTCGGGATGAGATGAATTGCACGTTCAGTACATCTGTATCTCAAGCAGATCTGACATCTTTGTATGGCCGGATGAATTCCTTCGCCCCACAAAGCCACCTTTCTCACCTCTGCAGCCTTTGCTGCCATTCCTCCCCTGCAGCACCCACACTCATTTTCATCATATTTCCTCTCTTTTTACCACTTTATTTTCAGACATCTCAGCTATGGCTCACTCTTTCCCATCCATGTGGTCCTTCTTTCTCCTGCACAGTGCCTCATGGTGTCACTCTCCCCTCTCCCCTCCTTGGAGCCTGTGCTTCTCCACAATGCTGTGTCTTCCTGCCTGTTTTTCTCTGGCATAATATATTGCAATTCCTGATTTTTCTAGGCACAGATCCTCACAGTCTCCCCTCCCTGAGTCCTCTCTTTAACCCTCTTTCTTCCCTTGAACTATGGCTTGCTGCCTCTTTGCTGAGCTTGGTCCTTTGGGAGACACCCATGCTAGTTCCCCCCAGCTCTGCCTGCACAGCAGGCTCCAGTGCAGCGTGCTGTTGCCCAGCTTAGTTCCCAGCCAGCCAGTAGCCAAGTACCAGTGGACAGACCTTCATGGGCAAAAGAAGGAGCTTTATTGGAAAGATCCTTAGCTGATGTAACTTGTCATTTTAGAGGGGAAAACGGGCCTTGGGATGCGCAGTCCTGACACTCTGCAGTCAATACACCTCCCTGGGATTCACCGGGCTTCCTTCCCTCTACGTTCCCTGTTGTGGCCAAGG
The DNA here is from genome assembly GCA_013400875.1 of Anhinga rufa. Lineage (NCBI taxonomy): Eukaryota > Metazoa > Chordata > Aves > Suliformes > Anhingidae > Anhinga > Anhinga rufa. The sequence goes on along the minus strand of VZTV01041972.1, from coordinate 38,128 downwards.
CCAGGCGCAGGAGTGCCCATTGCATGTCCCCTGTGTCCTTGGCCAAGCACAGGACTCCTCAGTGCCCTTTCTCCAGCAGCTGCTGAGTGCAGGGATCCCTTTATAACCTTACATCTGTCACACAGGGGTGGCACGCAGGGTAGGTAAACTGAAACCCTGCTCTGAGCATGGTGCACAGCAGTGAGCTCAGCTGGGAAGCTCGGCAAATTTTGGGCCTGTTTTCCCATCTAGTGTTGGACTTGTTCAGCTGGGCGTGGACCTTCTTTTAAAGTAGCCCCTGGCCCCCAGTGCCCCAACAAGCCCTTTCTCTTCTGCTGCTTCAGACCCAGCGATGGGAACTGCTGGGGAGAGAACGACTTCAGGATACAGCCTGTTTTCCCATGTGGCTGAGGAGATGCTGTGTTTATTACCTCTTTCCCTGAGAAAACACAATTCCCCAGGGTGACCGCACTCTGACACAGTCCCACTGTTACAACAATGGCTGACAGATGCTCTTTCAGCTCTTGGGCAGTGTTCAGCCCATTTTGGTAGTGAGATACAACAGAGCAAGGAACCATACAGGTCAAGGAGAGCTGTCTGGGGAAGACAGCAGTGTTTGGAAAGAGGGCATTTCCCTAGGCACCACCTCAGAGATGTCTGTCATTTATTTTGGATTTGCTCAGAGTACCGCTGGCAGCACAGATGCAAACTAGGTCTCAGCATAGTAAGTTCAAAAAAACCCATGTGTCTCTACACAGGGCACCCAAGTTTGAATGCATGGACATCTGCTGGTTTACCTCCAGACCAGAAAGAGCGGTGCCTATTATTTCTTCCAGCAGTGGGAGACATTGCAAGGGTCTGCAAACAGCCTTTGCGTAGCCAGAGTATGCAGTAAGTAGGCCCTGGGCACCGGTCCTGTGGCTCTCAGCTTGAGGGTGCCAGCGCAGTGGTGTTTCTGGAAGCGTGGCTCTGCATTGCACCGATTTACCGCTGCCCTGCTCTCGAACTCTCACGGGCATCTGTCTGCGGGACAGGGGAGATACCCCTCCTGCGCAGGCATCAGTGGATGGCAGCGTGCCTTTGACCGAGGGGAAAGGAACACAGCATCTCCTGGTAACTGAGAAAGCTTGGGTGGTTTTGCACATAGGAAGCTCTTTTAAATGTGTTTCCTCCCACCCTCTGGCCTTTTGTTTTTCAGCCATGCTTGATGCTGGTGTTGGAAAGCTGAACTCCCCAAAAGTGAACTTCCTCTCCTACTATAAACTGACCCCCGGGGGTTGCTATAGTGACTGTAGAGCAGCTAGCGAGCTGTGTAAACACTCCCTCCCGCTTCCCACCGCACTGCGCCCAGGCCGAGAGGCCGAGTCACGGGATGTGCGCAGCAACCTGGATTATGCAGGCAGTTGTGAAATGCAAACCCAACAATTTCTCTGCTTCCTCCCTGCTTCCCCCGCGGGGAGGCAAACGCAGCAGGCTGGTAGCAGGCACGAACACGCCCATCCTTGATGAATTTGGGCACACGGCACGGCACCGCAGAAACCAAAGCCAGACACTCACCTGGGGAGCCTGAGCAAGATGTGGAAATGTATGGTGCAACTGGATCCTCTGCAACACCTGATTCCTGTGGCCTTGCTAACTGTTGAGCGTCCAGCTGTGCGGGGGGAGAAGTCTGGGTACACACACACTCACAGCTCCTTCCGTGTAATTAATTCAAACAATCAACTGAGTGTGAAATCCATCGTTTTCTGGGTCCTCTGTTGCTCACTTTGAAGTCAGCTCTTCCTCTTTCATTTTCTTTTCCTTTTTTTTTTAAAATGCATTTCATTAAAGTCTGTAGCTGACTCTGAGTCACTTTCCAAACGCTGCTGCTTGTGCTTGACTCTATCCATCCCAGTAAAACCGGGTCAGGTATTTCAGCGGTGGTATCACCCAGGGAGGTGTTTTCCAAGCAGAGTGGGGTATGCATCCCCTAGGGCCACTGCAGATGTTTTTCCAAAATGGCAGGTATTGCTTAGCCAGGGATTTTGTGAGAGGTGAGCGAAACCACCTTGCCAGGAGGAGGTAATCAGCTCTGCTCCTGCCATCTCTGATTTCCAGCACCATCAGACCGTCAGACTAATGCAGTCATCAAACCCATCTCATTAACGAGGCGTCCCCTTCCCTGCTCTCCCCACCCCAGTGCTCTGCGGTGTGTGCTGCCCTGCCCTCGCCCATGGCACTGCTCGGCGGTGGCTCACCAGGAGCCTGCTCCCTCTCCCCACACCTGCAGCCAGGTCTGGCATAGGCAGGCAGAAAGGCCCTGGCCCCTAGCTGCCGTGCTGAGATGCATCTTGCTGGGTTCATGGCACGAGTGATGTCTTCAAGAAGCAAGGTTGCCATCACATCACAATAGACGTGACTGCTTCGAAAAGCGCAAAGCACAATCTCAAACGTTTGTAAAATGATGCCCCCGCTCCCTGCCATCAGGAGGGCCCATTCAGAAGTGTCAGGCATCCTACAAAACACCTGCCTATGCCAACTGCCAATACACACTTTTGTTTTACTACTAAGAGACTTCCTGGCATGAGGATGGATAGACTTATGCTATCCCGTCTTTATATGCCTGGGTATCTCTGACCAAGCTGATCAATTGGTACCTTTGATGTGACACCTGGCTATACAGTCACAGGCTGTCTGGGGGCTCCCTGAATTTCCATCCTTTCTGTGGCACCTGAGGGCAATACAACCTCTGTTAGCAAAGATGCTGGCAGAGGTGGGAGAGGAGGTTTCTGGAAGAGTGCTTGTCTGTAATCCTAAACATGTCCCCATAATCCCAGCCTGTGACTCAGAGGGTCAGTGTGGCCTGCTCATCCACCACAGCGGATCATTATGCCCCAAAGAGAAAAGGAGCCTTAAAGCCTTACTCTGATTGCTGTGAATGATGGCAATGGGACACATTGCTTGAAGTACACTAAATCAAAAGCAATTCTGATATGCAATATGTTACAATACCCGGTCCCTATAGTGTCTCACGTAACAGATGGCAGGAGCTGAGTCTGATTAAACAAGAGTTTTCTGAATCACTCGCAGAGACAACTGAGAGGCAGGCAGAGGTATAAAGTGACATACAGCTCAGAGTGCCTTCTAGATCTCGGTGGGTTTGTGCTTCTTCATTCACGCTATGCCTGCCTCAATACATCGTTTAAAAATAAGTCAGCTGAATTGGCCTGAGTGCACAGTCTTTTCTGCTCCCATCAAAGGAGCTGCTGGACTCTCCCCTGCTGTCTCGGAGAGCATCCCAGCATTGAGCAGCTCTGCGAGCCTGCCTACGCTTGGTGCGGACAACATGGTGAAACCAGTTATGTGATAATGACACCGATGCTCCTGTTTTCCTTGGAATTAACATCACATGAATAAATGGCCTGTAAACACAATATTCACATAGGGGCTTAGAAAGTGTAAAGTGGGCCACATACATCTGTGAGTAGGTGGAGAGGAGACAGCAGTGTCTCCCCAGTGGAGAGCTGGGGGAAGGGAGGCAGGAGGAAGGAGGACAGGCAGAGCAGATCTGCTTTGGCAACTCTGGGAGCTGAAGGATCGGTGGCCAGGTGAGTTTATCAGTTTTCTTCACAAAAAACCTTAAGCCAGCTTGGCCCTGATGAGGGATGGGAGACAGCCTCAAATGATGCAGCGTCTGAATTATGTCCATAGTAGCAGTTAACAACCTGGATGCTTTACAAGTCATCAAAACCTCTGCAAACCACAAGAGACTGGGGCTTTTTAAAGCAATTTTAGATAATTCTGCTTGGGAGGCCAAATTTGGGGGCCCCACAGAAAACAGCACCAATTAGTTCGCCAAGCCCAGCTCCCTAGCGCTAGGGCTGCTTCTCAGCCAAATGCCTGGAGTGGCACAGGGGCACGAGTAGGCACCACCTGAAGTCACCTGCGGTCTTGTTGTGAGCATGGCATGCACTAAGAAAGCCTGAAGGAAGACAGTGCAAGGGAGCTTTCAAGCCTTTCCCACATCTGGCTCAGATCCAGCCGCAAATAGGCCAGGGATGCCCTTTCCAGATGTGGACTGACACTGTGGCTGTCCAGGGAAGCTGGAAATTGCTGGGGGAGGGAAGGGGAGAGGAGGCATTATTAGGACAGTTCAGCTTAAAAATTAGGGGAGGTTTGGGAGGTTTCTGCAAGGTCTCCCTGCTGCAGGGAGCATGTTTTTAGAGGCGCCTCTGGCTGTGGATTGTGAGTGGCCGGTTGGCGCTGCGGTCGACTGCTGCTGCCTCCCAAAGCCGCAGCAGCATTGTCAAGCTGCAGACGTGCAGAACAGCTCACGCTAAAGCTGTGCACTCACAGGTGATCTTTTGGTCTGTACATTTTCCAGCGGAGCTGGCAGCTGCTCCTGCAGTGTGCATGCTTCGTTGGCTATCCAAAGAAGGAACTGGGCGGGCGTTGATCCAGTTGAGGCGGTTTCGAGGAGCGAAGGCAGGAAGGAAAATTACCAACTTTGACATATGTTGCTCCCTGCAGGTCTCTCTTATAGCCTGGCGGGATGTCAAGGTGCACAGACACAACCCAGAGCTGTAATACCTGATGGCTGCTTTGCCTCCTGTCCCACCCCTTTCGTACAGGCAGGAGTGGCAAACCCATTTCTGGCATACCAGGAAATCCTGGTTCTCTCTATTATCAAGGAGGGAGCTCGCAGTCCTGCCATCAGCAGGACCTGCGGGAGGGAGGGGGGGGAATAGTTCACTTGGAAAGGAATGCTGCAGCGTAGGGCAGTGGTTTTGACATGCTGGAGTGAAACTTGGCATAGGGGAACAGAGGGAATTCGTTTGCCCAGTAGACGTGGCACTTGAACAAGAGATTAAATGAAATGGCAGTGGAAATCTTGAGAGATCTTAAGAGGCGGCTAGTTAGCACAGGGCATGTGTCTGCGGCCCTTGATGCAGGTTTCACCGTGCTGGGTGTCTGTAGCTTTCTAACAACTATTGTTTATCTGACTCTCTAGCTCTTTCATCCTGCCAGCACACATGAGAAGCCAGCTGTGTGCACAGTCCTACCCAGGGTAGGACCTCCAACTTGACAAGAAGAGATGAAGACCCAGGGTTCAGTGGCCTGAAGTGTTTGTCAGCTGTTTGCAAGGGCAGAAATCTACTTACTTTTCTGACAATATTTATCCACTATAGTGTGCCAGGAAGAAGGTAGTGTGGCATAGCAGCCATCCAGAATGATGGCAAATATTTGTTCCTGGTAAAAATTTTCTTGCCACATGTCTTAATTTGCAGCATATCTCCTGTCTCAGAGCAGATTGGGGGGGGTTGAGGTGTCCTTCTGAAACGTCACTCATTAAGGACTGAGTCTTAAAGAGGGCATTTATGTGGAAAGGATGGGAGAAATACACATGTGTGTCACAAAGCATTAGGTGTATGTTGGTTTAACACCTTTCATCCTCCCTCCTGACAAGTCCCTGCCAAGGGCTTGACATCTAAACAAAACACCCTAACCTTCCTCTTCATGAATTCTTTCTTCTGGGGCAAGTTCCCCATCACTTGCTTTCATGCTGTGCTTTCAGCCATAGTTTTCGTAGTCCGTCAGCACAACCTTGAGAGAAAGGACTTTGGCTGGGAGCTGAACACACAGTACCAGCTGTACTGATTTCCATCTCCTGGTATGTAACAGTGGACTTTCACACTGTGCCTTCTTCGCCTCCCCCAGCTAGGCTGAAATCTCTTGCCAAAGTTTCTGCTCTTCTGCGCGGCTGAATTGACTTGGCCACAAGAAGCAGCGGGTTTAGGCTCCTGCAGCACGGCTGTCAGGATGGGAGCTCCTTGGCAGGGCACAGGCAGCCACGTGGGATGAGGGGCTGAAGGCACTGGAGGAATGTTGATGTTCCAACAAACTTTGGGATGAGTGAGGGAAGCTGGAATGCACAAGCGGACCAGAGAAGAGGAGGAAGCAACCGGAAAAGGAAAAGGGAGATACTGGGGATAGATTCCCAGTGATAGATGGGAAGGAGAGCAGAAGGGCAGTGTAAAATCACCCAGGGGATGGGCAAGATTTGAAGAATAAGGGCAATAAAAGATGAGGGAGTGTTATAAGTGCCTAACTCTCTGGGGAGCTGGTAAGAAATTGGACTTCCCTTCCCCCCTCATCTCTGACTTCAACCGTATTTTGAAGAGAAAAAAAATCCCAAAAGATATTTTAGTGACTGTCTTTTTTTGTTGTGAAATAGTCAGGTTAATGCACTATGATTTTTTTTTCTTTTCATTCCTCTGGTTATAGTAGTGAAGTAGATTAAAAACAAAAGCACTGTATTTTGCACTTTGTCACGTGCTTTGCTGCCCTGTCCTTTCCTCCTTTCTGTGACTCTGGCAAGGAGAGGTGCAAAGCACAGACTTCTCCTTAGCAGGGGTTTTGCACTGACCTCGTCACCCACGTAACGCAGTATTGTTACCTGGCAGTTATGACGCTCTTTAGCCTTAAACAAAGGCTTGTAAGAAACACAGGCCCTTTGTGTGAGTAGAGGGAAGCAGGATCAAGAAATGGGGTAATGCCAGAGTAGCAGCGTACCTGGAATAAAGGCTTGGAAGGGTAATGTGGGAAGGGGGACACTGCAGCCTCCTCCTCAAACGTTCTCCGGTCACTGGAACATGATCTGGAAAGTCCACGTTGTCCTAGTGTCAGTCAGCTGTAAGGTCCCTTCATCCTGTCATGTGGCCTGCACATACCAGTGACCACCGACTCCTTTCACCTGCTTCCCCTTTGCATGCCTCAGAAAAGGGTGTAAAACTGCATTTCTGCCCTGTCTCCTCTCTTGCTGCTATTTGTCCTTCCAAACCATACCTAGCACACCTATTTTCTCTGGCAATGTGTTGATGAACTTTTATTTGTATCCCAGGGGACTTGTAAGAATTAGGGTCGGCTTGACATGAGTGGAGTACTGTACAGAGATATTTACAGCTGTTTGCAATGCTTGTGTTGAGTATGAGACCAGCAGCAATTAGGATCCAGGCCAGTGCCTTCAGTGAATAATGGTCTTGGTTACTTGGAAATATCGGATGGCTTCAGCTTTATGCAGTTGCTATGAGGAAAAAAAGTTAAGTAAACAAAGAAAAAGAATAAGAGGAGGGAGTGGTGTTTTTTTATTGGCATAGTCAAGAAGAGCAGTCAAAAAGAGAGAAAGAAACTCGAAAACAATACCCTGGGTCTTCTATTGCAGCCCCCAGCACAGAACAGGCTTTTTCTTTGTGCTCCTTGATGCTCAGTATTCTTCTCCATGAGCACTTTTGGTTCCTGTTCCGCAGAGACTTTCCTTGGAGGCCAGTTTCGTTATTTGGGTGCCCCACAGTTAAGATTTGTTTCTAATGCCTAACGTGATCTTCATCACCACGCAGTCCTGGGACCTCATCCATGCGAAGCACCCCAGCATCTCATGGCCTCTGTGGCAGCACTCAACAGCATGTCCTTGGGGCCACCACCCAGCAGTTGTCCCTCTTTTGTGAGGTGTGTTTGAATCATCCACTTGGCTTCCTCTGGGAGTTTGATGATCGGAGATCCTGAGATAGGAGACGGGGAGGGAGATTACTTCTGGAGGTTTTCCAGAGCTGCTACACTGCTTGCTGCATAGATGCCTTCCTCTCCTATAGATAAGGGAGAAATGCTTTCAGATTCCTGGAAATATTTTAATTTTGTCTTTCCTTAGATAAATAAGACAACCTGAGAGAACTGATTATACTGTGTTTCTTGGTGTCTAGCTGTGGAAACAAGCACTCGGCCACTTTTGCCAGATGAGCCTTGGAGTTTGTAGTCTTTTACACTTCTCCTGACCGGCGGTGTGGGTCCTGCCTGGACCCATGAGTGGTGCACGTAGCTCCTGTGAGTCTAGGGCCTCCACCTTGATTTTTGGGCCAGTCTCCCTTTTCTGGTGCAGGCTAGCCCTGAGCACAGAGGTGGGCACAAGCCTTCCTCAGCACGCCACTGTTCAGAAATAAATTGGGCCCATTTTGCTGCCCTGCAGAACCCCCCTGAGGACTCCAAGGTGAGGCAGGACTTCTCCTCACAGCTTGCCTTCCCTGTCCACAGCAAGGGTTCCTTGTCTCGCAGCACTCCCTGCAGTGGCCTGCATTTCCCTCTGGAGATACAACCGGTAATGAGATCAAGACGGAGGGGCAGCCTTTTAGCAACCCTTTGGCCTGCTCTAGCAATGGAGGAGGGCTGCCAGTGCACCCATCAGTGGGATAAGGTCCAGGTACCCTTGCCTTCTAGCAGTGATGGAGCCGGTCCTTCCAGGGCAGTGTACTCGCTTGCGATGACACCAAAAAAGCCTTGGCTCCTTGCAGGCTGCTGGCACACATGGCTCGCTAGAGCACTGGCAAGTTTTTAAGGTTTTGTCAGATGGGAACAGTGGTGGAGAAAAGAAAAGTGAAACCAGATGTTTTTCCTTACAGTTGCTTCATATTCATATGGGGGGGAGAAGAGAGGCCATAAAAATGTCATAACCCTTGATCCCTGAGGCTCAGCATTATACTCTGCAAAAGCCAGTGCCGTAAATCCACACCTCCGCCTCAGCAGCTGTGGGTCCTGACGGGGCAAGACCGTTGCGATAGCTGATGGGGGGAGAGGCTTTGCATTTGTCAGCATAAACTGGAGGAAAAGGCCTTTTGGAAGTTAACACCGATAGGCTACTTTTATAGAATCAGTTATTTTTTCAGATTTCTCTGGGGATGCATCAGTGCCGAGTCCTGAGGCTGACCGGCAAGTTTAGAAGTTTGGGATGTGTCTGCACTGCAATCAATCTACCCCGCAGGCTGTGCCGATGGAGCGGAGTTAACTTTATCCTCCCCAGCTCGGGCTTGCCTGTCAGCACAGCTGGGGCAGCACAGCACTGGGGTGAGGACTCACCGCTGAAGCATTCACCTAACTTGCCCAGTGGGGTTTTGCAGCCCTTGTTGCACCTCAGGCACCCAGCCTGGGTACCGCTGCACTGCAGCGCAGCGCTGGCGGCCATGCAGAAGCAGATCTGGTCAGAGGGTCTGGCTGCCACTGGAGAAGAGCTGCCAGGAAAAGTCTGACTCCAGTCAACTCTTTTTTCATATCGGAGAGGCTGCTTGTTGTAGTCAGAAAAGAACCGTGAGGAGCGCCAGGCAGTCCCCTGCAAGGGAAATGTGTGCTTGTGCGAGTGTGGGGATGGAGGAGAGGAAATGAAAGTTGTGTATACACATGCCTCGAGCCAAACAAGGATTTAAACAGAAAGCAGCTAGGCCTTTACTGCCCTGTACAATAAGAACTGTGATAACTGGATATTTTTCTTGATATTTCATGATATTTCCATGCTCGGTTTCTGCCTGTATGTCAGCAGTGAGGAAAGGCTTTCCCTAACCTGACACAGACTGTATGGGTGTGCATCTGCCTTGCAGGGGCTGAGGTGGGAGGTGACTTCAGCTGCCAGCTTGGATTCTGAATCCCAATTTCCCTGCAAGGTCAAAGGTGACTAGCTTAGCCCTATTTTTGAGGGATAAGCTGTGTTACTTCCAGTAGGATGCAGGTAGGTTGCCACGCTGTGCAGTGTATAGTTACAACGCTACTCATCCTAACACGTGACTGGGAACAAGAACAGCACGAAGGGAGCGTGTGTAGGCTCTGATGGAGAGGGCAGTGGGCTTGAACTCAGAAGATTTTGTTTTGGATCTTGATTCAGCCAAAGACTCCTGTGGTTTCTGTGGTCAAATCATGTAAATCAGCTTTTGGAGCTTTCTGCCCTTTTGCAAAAGAAGTGAGCTGCTTGGCCCTGCGATTGCATGCTGCTCAGGTGTTACAATAGCGTGGCCCAGATGGTTAGAATAATTTTTAAAAGTATTTTCATATGTCGGTTAGTCATCCTGTAAAATAATTTCACAGAATGACTGCAGTTTTCTTTGACTTTGCAACACGTTTTACTCACGAAGTGACTAAAAGTGACAGGCATTGCAGACGCTTTACCTCACTGCTTGAATTCTCTTCTCCATTGCCACACCAAGCGTCAGAAAGCTGGAGACATTCGCAAGCTGCCTGGCATTGTTGTTGCACTACTTGTGCAAATGCTGGCACTCTGGACATCCTGGTGCACTGTGGCCATGAAAAATGGGTGACTGAGCTTCCAGCAACTTTGTATTGTCTGGGATGTTCCTGGACAGACACAGTTCTTCTGGTCCTTCATCACTGATCATGTCTTCTAGACTTCTGGTCTATCTCACTCCTCTCTTCTGTACTCCTTCCAATTGGTTGGTATTGAAGTGTTACGTCCAAAACCAGACAGCAGTCCAGCTCTGGCCTGGCTAGTCCTGGGTGGAAGGATTACTTCACTTGTCCTGAGGGCTTTCCTCCTGTTTATACATCCAGCACGTTGTTTGCCTTTTTCCTCACGGTGTTGCACTGTTGACTGACATTTGGCGTCAACATCCTCCCCTGCAGAATGTGCACCAAGATGGTACCACCTTCATCCTGGATCTGGGAGCCGACGTATTTCTCCCAGCACAGATCCTTGTGCTTGAGCCTCTTGATATGCACTCTCTTTCTTTGTGACCCTTTCTTCAGTTTTCCTGTGGCTAATGGAAAGAAACTTTTATGATTGATTCAGACAGTTGATCAATGTTCATTCGGGGGAGGCCGGCTTGGGTGATGGAGTTGTGGTGGGCCAGAGCACTGGGAGACAGGGGCAGATTTTACGGGCAAGGCTGAAATGTAATGGCTGATGTTACAATGCTCAGTTTTGAAAATAATAGTTAGCTTTGTCAAGGGATGGGTGTTGCTGACGAGCTTTAGAAGTAATTACAAAAGATTGTCTGGTTGTGGAAATGAACATAAGAATAGTTTTGCATCTCTCTTTGAGTTGGGGAGTTAGTAATAGCCAGAGGGTGAGGATTTCATGTGCATACCTATCATCTCCTGGCATTTTGCAAAATGACTGAAAACTTCAGCCAGTTTGAGAAATGGCTGGTTTCACAATATGTGAACGTAACATATGTGCCTTAAAAGGCTACTGTGACTGAAACAGAGCAGTAACTCAACAGCACCTTTGAGTGTTCAGTGAGAGATTAAATTTGTCTGAGGAGAGACACTGTCAGATATTCTCCCTGTCCCTGTTGTGGCCGAGCACTTTGAAGCCATTAGAAAGAACAGAATGGCCTTAAGACTTCTGTTAACCTGGAAACTCCCCTAGTACTGAATACTTTTTTTGCTGTTGTCAAAAAACTCTTCCCCTTGTACCCAGCTGCTTCTCCCTGCTCCTTTTGCTTTAGTTCAGCACAGCAGAACTTCTCCGGGATTAAAAACCACTCCTTCTGCCATGCAAGTGTTGGGAGAGGAGAGTGATTGCTGGGCAACTGATGAGCTGGGGTGAAACAGTGTTGGGAAAGAGAGCACAATGTTCTTTTCTTTTTATGGAAAGTGATATATTACTATAGACCACAGTAATCCAAGGTCTGCTCTTAGCTACTTCACGATTAGCGAACAGGCCCCACTTGTGCTGTACCGACCATTTGTGCAGCTGTGGTAGGCATGAGGATGTCAATTAATCTTGATTTGTGCTATAGGATTACTTCATACAAGAGGAAATTTATCATTGGGTTTGGTTTCAGTGTATGTAGATGGACATCACGCTATCTTCGCAGGGAAAACACAGGCCTCCGCTGTGCCAGGCAAGTTACTGGTCCTCACTGGAACTTCCCTGGCAAATTCCCTCTCTTCTCGGGAACCCTAACTCGGTCTAAAAGATGGAGCAATCAGCACACAGTACAAAATGTTTTGCAAACTTTGCCCAGTCTGTCCCTGTGTCACACCCATTTTAGGGAAAAGAAAAATAAGGCTTTTGCTTAGCCATATAAGTGGTTGTAATTATTATTTGCAGGGCAGCTCAAACTTTGTGAGATGCAGGGTAAACACAGAAACAGGTGAAGCCCTGGTTCTGCATCAGAGAGCACAAAGTCTGCAAGATAAAAAGCCCCAAAAGATAAAAAAGATGTAGGCAAGCACACTCTCTGAGAACAGGCATGTGTTGTCTTTTAATATTCCTTCTACCACCATCCTGAACCAGAGAAAAATGAATTTACCTTCAAAATTGCAAGGCTCACAGAAATAAATAAACAGCAAACCACAAATGTGGTATTCTTCTTACTGGCTTCTTTTGCAAGGTGATGTTTGTGCAGAAGAATGAAGCTCTTGTCTCTGAGGTGTGATGAAAAAATACATAATGACGTGACTTGTGACAAAATCACGAGACCTGCCAAACTGTTTCTCAGTCCAGTGCCCAAGTGTACGTGTTCTCCTTCTCTATCCATCGTACCAGCCCCTGCCGCATGAAGCCAGGCTCCCCAGGGACCAGACTGCTCTGAAATGAGTGCAGGGCGGCACATGCTGCCTGATCTAGTCAGTACAGGTCAAAAGCAGGGAAGAGGGAGCCGCATGGCCTTCAGCAAAAAAGCAGTTCAGGGACCTGGAGAACTGGCTGCCTTTGTGAGCTGGGGCTGAAGTCCTCGCTGCTGTGCCTCCGCTGCAATTGCTCCCTGCCTGACCTCGCTTGGCTGCAGCTAGCTCAAGTATGCCAGCCACGCTGATTGTAATGTGGAGATCACTGTGCGCAAGCCAGAGGAGAAAATAGCTGGGCAGATGGTGCTATATTAAGGAGAGCGTCTCAGAATTGTCTGCTGGGATTCTCTGGGGGCAAGGGCCCGTCTTGGCCTCACTTGCTCTCTGCCTTCCCCAGCACCTCCTCCTCTTCTGCCCCTTTTCTCCCTTATAGATCCTCCCTTGCTGAGGAAGCTGTGGGGTGATGCATGGCCCAAGGGGTCCTACCCCCAGCTGGAATCTGGGGGAGGATGAAACCTGGGTGTACAAAGCCTGCACCCCATCCGTGTTCAAGCAAGCTAGAGGCCCCTCCATTCCCACGCCCTGGTCCAGCTCTGCTCTGCCACAGGTCCCAGAGCAGGACCCAAGCAGCAGTTTTCTGCAGGGATGGGCTGGCACAGGCGAGGGAGGGCCTCCTAATCTTCCTTGTCAGCAATCAGCTTTCTTCTCTTCAGAATCCATGGGGGAAGGACTTGCAGCAGCATGTTTTTCTTCTTCCTCTCCCAGCCTCAGCGCCTCTCCTTTCCCCCCTCCCACCGCTCCCAGCCAGTACCAGCCCTGCTCCTCATCCCTGCCAGTTGTCTCTGCCTCCCTTCCAGCTCTCCCCTCCGGTTCCCAGCCAAGCTCCAGTGAGCAGGGCGGCAGGCAGGGGAGGGAGGGGAGGGCAGTGACGAGCCACAGCTGCTGGCGGCTCGTAGCAGCTCTGAGAGCGGCCCCTAGTGACCAGCAGCAGAGTCGCCTGGGCACGGGTGGCCTCGGGGCAGGATGGAGGGTACTCGTGTCCCCTCAGGGGGTCAGCGTGCGCTCCCCCGGCGTCACCTTTTGTGCAAAACAAGACCCGCCTAGTACAGAAAACAAATGGGAGAAGAAAAACGATCGGGTTGATTGTGTAATGGAAGGGCCTGAAGATTTGCGGCTTTGCACTATTACCCTTAAATGTTTTTGGGGGCACTAAGATCATTTCCTAGGGCAGGGAGGTCTCAAGGAGGCTGGGCAGAAGTTCCCTTGCCCCATCTCCTCCCCAGTTCCGCTGGAAAATGGAGTCCACATGTTGCATAACTTTTCCAGCCCTTTGAAGCATCCTAATGGATAGTATAAAGACGGTAGCTGAAAGCATGTGGAAAAATCATCCTCCTTTATCAGTGCAGGCATCTGGTGTTTTGGGGAGCTCAGAAAGGAACAGAGCTGTCTGGTCGGATGTGATATGAGCTTCAGTGTGGTATATCTGGGCTGTGGCTGGGATCCCTAGCTGGTCACTGCAGAAAACTCGAGTGCAGAGAAGCCCCAGAGTTGCTCTAAGTAATGGATATTCAGGATCCTACATGTACAGAGAGAAAAGTGGCTCCTTTCACCAGACGGTGTGGAAGGATCAAAGATGGAAATATTGGGATTGATCGTGGTGGGTGTCGAAAGGGATGCTAGAAGATAAAGAAGCACGGCAGCTGCCTGGGAACAGTAATGCAGCCACTTAGAGACGCTACAAAAGGCATGTGGGATAGTGGCTCCTTATACTACACATCTTACTTGGTTAGCTCTTCTGTTGTAAGAATAATTTTGCCACCTGTGAACAGTTTGCATGACACTTCTTTTCCACTCAGCCCTTTCATGATGTTTTTTCCATATTAATCTTGATGGGTTTTTAAATGTAAGTTTGTCACAGAAAAATAATTTTGATTTTTTCTGGCTCTCGAACATTTAAAAAATCTTGTTCACAGCATTGCACCCAAATAATTTTTTCTAGTTGTTAAAATATAGTGCTCCTGGGTTTATATCACGTGCTTCTTCATGTCACTGTTACCGAGTGGTATTTTTACCCAGCTTGTCGTGGTCCTTTCAGGACCTGTTTTGATTCTGAGCCCGTGAGGAAAGAGGCAGGCAAGGTCCCTGGCTGCCTGATGCAGAGCACCAGTGCTTGAGAGAGGGAAACACTAATTCTGTTGCAGAAAGCTATGTGACATGCCATCCGCACATCGCGGGGTAGTTATGGCCATTCACATTCAAAAAAGATTGATTCACACTGGAACAGGTGCAAAAAAAGGCAGCGGGAGGATTAGGGTGTTGGAGAGATGAGGTTATAAAAGTAGACTAAAAGAGCTTGGCTTATTTAGTCCAGCACCACGAAGGCTGAGAGAGGGATATGATCGCTCTCTAAAAATACATCCTGGAGGTTAATGTTAAGGAGGAAGAGGAGCTATTTCAGTTAAAGGACAATGCTGACACAAAAGCAAATGGGCATCATAAACCTGCAGAAACCGAGGTGGGAAGTTAGGTAGATGTCAGGCATTGCTGCAGGCGGGGTGAGGGCAGGGGGCTCGGGCAGCTCGTGGGGAGGCTGCATTGCTGTGGCTACACATGCCATGGGCTGGGCAAAGCAGCCAGGGGCTTGCAGGACCCCAGCAGGGACATCTGCCTGAGCCTGTTTGGCGGAGTGCTGGGGAGGTGGCAGAGCAGACCTGCAACTCCCTGCAACTCCCACCCTGCCTGGACTCCGAGGGCACCGGCAGCCCAGTGTCCCTGCCTGGGCCCCCGGGGCTCTCCCAGGGCCCAGGAGCCCATGCCAGCCCCTGCCGCAGGGATGCCGCAGCAGGGCGGTCTCCAGCTGCCAACAGCCCTGCCCTGCCCAGCCATGTCCCTGTCCCCAGGGAGGTGCCCAGTGCCTGGGGCTGGTGCTGCCCTCCCTGAGCCTGCGGGGGCTGTGGGACAGGCACCCACCAGCAACGTTAGCCCTGCTGCCGGGGTTGAGCAGCACGGGGCTGTGCTGATCTCCACGCAGGGCTTTCGCCAGCCTGTTGGTTACAAGGGCCATAGTACTCTCAGTTTGCCTGCCTGGAGAGGGAGGAAGTGCCATTGAGGGGGGGTGCGCTGGCGCACGCTTTGTTTCATGGCTGGGGTTTCCTTGCAATGGCTTTGATGGTGGATTTTGGGGTATGGAAGGAGGCGGCTGCCTGAGCCTGCTGTGGGTCATAGGGCCGGGGCCTGGGAGAGCAGCTGACCCCAAGGGCTGGTGCTGCAGCAGCAAGGGGTATCCCCAGGAGGCCACGGACATTTTGTTCCTGGCACAGAGCGTGGTCGGCCGCTGGAGTTAGCCCATGGCTGAGAAGCTCTTCCTGGGCACGTCTGTCACTTGAAATCACTCGCATCATGTTGTGCTCCAAATTCTGACTTGGGCTTCAGAACTTGCTGCCTAAAAATGTTGGCAACATGAGTGGACGAGTGAGTTGCTTTCGATGATGGAAGCCGAGCGGCTGCTGGCTTGCCAGTCCGGTTTTATTTCCACCCTGTGCCACACGCTCGCTGAGAGACTTCACCTTCGGACCAGTGGGATGGAGGGGATCTGCCAGTGAAACTGTGCCTCCTGCCAAAGCACGCTTGGTCGGGGCAGGAGCCCTGCCTTTCCTCCCCAGGAAGATGCTGATGCTTGCTCTTGGGATGCTCTGCCAGTACAGCGCTCCGAGCACACCCCACCTTCGGCGCCCAGGCCACCCATCTGAGGACTGGGTGATATAAAATGATGGGGACCATACCTAGCTGGCAGGGTTGGCTTTTATTGCTCCTTGCAAAACAAATAACATCACAGTCACAAGCATCCCAGCTCATGTGTTTCAGGGTTTCCCCTGCTTTTCTATTTTCATTGCGTGAAGCTGAGGGCAGCTCATGGGACGAATATTTCACTTCAGACTTCCATTCAGCTGTTCATTCAGGATGTTTGCCAGAAATGTAATTCTTTCTTATATCTCCAGGATAATAGCTGGGCAGGATGGTGGATGGCTCATTCAGGACGAGACATTACAACACTTTTCTTCCTGGCATAGGATGGTATGTGGCTGTACTGCCTCTGGGTAGGTGCTTGGCTGCTTGGCTGACAGTGCTTCTTTAAGGCAAGAATTTTATTTTGGTTTTAAATACCTCTTCTCTTGCTTTGACCAGTGAGATCTGCTGGTTGGGACATCCTGTATCAGAAAGGGACCTGTCAATGTATGTGTTAGATACCTGCTGCCCTCTAATGGATGCCTGTCCCTGTGAGCCTTGGGACACCACAGGTTTTGTGCATTCAGTAAAAAAATCTGCTTAACTCAGGGCTTTTTTTCAGCGATTTCATAGCACGCAACAAACCTCTGGAGAGAGAGTGTGGAGAGATCTCTTCATTACTCTTCGTGGTATTACATGCCTCTTCCTTTTCCCTGCACTCAGTGCAAACCCCATCTTTTGCTCCTTGCTTCTGCCACATCCCATCCTGCTTTGATTCCTGTTAGGGAAGTACTTGCCTTTCCTAATGGCTTTAGATGCTGTTTAGAGGGTGAACAAAGAACAACAACAGTGCAGCCCTCGAACTCTGTCAGCTTTCGTGCAGACCACAGGAGACCTGCAGAACATGGTCGGAGAGACACTGCCGTGGACTTGCCAAACACTTGGGAGAGAGTTCAGACAGCTCTATTTGTGAAACGCTTCACTGTGGTAACGGAGACACAGAGTGTCAACTTCTGCTAGTTCACTACCAGGCACGTAATAATGTCTCCTCTGTTCTGAGAAAGCTATGGGTGCCCTGCCTGCCCTGTTGACTTAGAGGAATTACATTTCTTACCAAGCAGGGACCATGCAGTTCCCTGCTGAATGGCTTGCTGCTTCTTATCTGCGAGCAAGGTACAGCATACTGCTCCCTCAGGAGCATTTTCTGAACCACCCCGGGCTCCCTAGAAAGTCTGGTGCTCATCGAGTCTTGTGGAGTTCTTCTGGTTTTCTCCCCAGAAAAAAAATCTTGAAGACTGTCTGGAGGTACCCTGCTGTATTGGAGCAGCACAAGGGAAGCAGTAAGATATCTGGAAGGAATTTTGCAGATGAGTTAATGATCAGTGGAGTATGAAAGAATAGTACCGACACAGCCTGCATCTGTTTGCCAAGGAATCTAGCATCCTACTGAGGACTGGAGGCCGTAAGCGACAGGGGAAAATGAAAGATGAATTACAGTTAAGCAGACAAACAAGCTCTCCGAGAGCTCTTGGAGGAAAGTTCCAGGGGCTGGAGCCTAACTTCATTCACAGCTTTCTCCCTCTTTTGACTTAACTACTTTTGCTAATTTTGATAACAATCTCAATGAGAACACAGGATCACAATTGTTGTTTCATCGCAGATAGCCAGCCTTGGTGACAATTTAATGAAAACAGCAAGGCTGCAATCTTTGATGTTCCCTCTTCTATCCAGCCTGGGAAGAACAGTTTTAATGCTCTATTTATAAAATGTACTTTAAATCTGGGTTTGTACATTTTGGAAGGTGGGGGGTGAAAGCCTGGCTTCATTCAGATCAATGGGAGTTTTGCCATGATTTGCACAGGCCAGATTTTCATCCTTGTTTATGTAGTTTTGCAGCCAGGCTGAAGAACTGTTGGGATGCCTGGGCCAGAAGAAGAAATCTTGAATCTCAACATTTTTTTTCACTGCTACAAGCAGTTGGGGTAAAAATGCTGGGAAAGTCCCAAGGAAATTGAACTGACATAGAAGTCACGTGTTTAGCTGGCCATGCTTTAGATGCTTTTTTTTGTGCTCTCCGTCTCCTCTCTCGCTGCCTGAACTGAGAATGATGTGCTATAGACCAACCTGATCTGCAGAGAGCTGCAATTCTGACACGCAGCCATCTGCAATGCCTTCACCGGCCGGGGAATGCCGGATAGCTTTTTAAGATCAGATAATAGGCGGGTGCAAGACAACCAGAAGTCTGAACATACTTAGTAAGCAATGTTCCTGACTAATGTAAGCAGCAGTCAAATTAATAGCAATCTGCATTAGGTAGCCAAGGCGCTATGGGATGTGCTTGGATCAGGTTTGGGCACGCACCAGGTGAAAAAACTGCTCTGTTAGATGGGTTGCTTTTTCTAAGCTGCCATTATAGGTCAGTGCAACACACTGAACTAGGAGCCACGTGTGAAAAGGATTTCTAGGTCACATCCCTGTGACTGTGAATTTGCACCCATGGGGTTTTCAGGTGGTCTCTCTATATCTAGTAGCACTCATCAGCTTCTAAATTCCCCAGTCTGTGTCTGCGCAGCAAAGAGCATGTGCAGCTGTTCATTTCATTTGACAAATCCTGCACCTCATATTCCAGAGTAACTGTCAACATACTTAAAATTTCTATTTTGGGTAGAACAGTGAAACCAATAAGTTGCAATGTAGTTTTTACCCCAGAAGCTGCACTGATTTTAAGAATGGCTACATCTGTGCGGCTTCTTCCGCTAAAACACTGGGATCCAGGGTGCCAGACAAACAAACCTGAACATCCACATATGTCTGCAACACTTGAAAGCAGCTGTATGATTTGAAACTCATTTAGTTTAATATTCTACCACCCAAGCATAGCACCTTGTGTAGGGAAAGTTTCACGGGTACCACCAAGGGTTGTGCTGGACTGTTAGAACAGGCAACTCTTAAGGTAGAGCTTTGAGCTAAAAATAAGTCACCCAGACCAAGTGTCCACATAAGGCTGTGCTATGCTCCATAGCTTATCTGGTAGCAGTGACTTCAGAGGAACTTCATTGAAGAACGCAAGAAGAAAATTTGATCCCAGGCTCTGATCTCAGAACCTCCTGTAGGCCCCAGAAGCACATAAAGCAAACACTGGTGCTTGTTTGGTGCAACACTGTCCCTTCTTTCCACAGAATTTGCCTCAGATGAATGAGGATCTGGTCAAGTACAGACTAATCCTGGACCCAAAGATGATGGCTGAAGAGTTGCTGGACTGGATCCTACAGGCCTTGTTTAAAACAAAGCAAAAGAAAACAAAAAGACAAACCCAACAGTCCTGCTGACACAGGTTGGATTTTTGCCTGAGGGAGACCTACCAGGTTTGACACTTGGTGAATGAAAAGTGGAACTGTTGGGGTGACTCTCCCGTTTTCTTCAAATAAACACACCAACACTCCCATCAAAAGCAATACTCTGAACAGTACCAGTGTGGCTTCCTCTCATAGGCAGGACCCACCAGAGAGAATTTTGTCAAATCTTGCCAAGATGCTAGTAGCTGTAAAGAGCTGGATATAAACAGGGCAAAGGGACAGCCCACAGGCCTTCCCTTGCCCCTTACCAGTGGAAAAGGGATGGGTGAGATTTCCCTGCTGTTGTTCAGCTGTTGGTTAACAGAAGAAGCTGTTTTCTATTTGGGCTTGCTCTGGTTGAGCAGCCCTGTCTGCAGCTGTATCGTGTTACACACACTGTTATGCAACCCCATCCTCTCTTGCAAACAATGACAGGAGCAACCTAAATAATGAAACATAAAGACTATAATTAAAGAGGGGAAAGTGCTTATTTTGCATTCAGATACCCACAGCAAATTCAGATTAGCTGAACTAGCAAATCGCTTGGCACAGGCTTAATGAGGATAACATTTGCACTGGACTAAATGATGGTTGCTTTACCCCACTGTCGGCCAAGACAGTAGTGTAACCTGACTAGTGCTGCCATGGCTTGGGCAGTTCTCTCTCTTCTTAACAGACAGTGAGATTTACACCACGAACAGGAGAAGCCTTGTAGTCAAAGGCTTTAACGCTTGTTTCAAAACCATTAGCATCCAGGGGAGCTCTGGTCCAGGATGATGCTTCAGGTCCGTTTCTTATAATTGGAGGTCTGCAGGTCTATAAATCTGATAGTATCTGCTGAGACTATGCCCTGTGTTTCCATGCTGGGCTTACCCTTTTCACGCTGGCTGGGGGGGTTTATGCATCCATGCAGCTTGCTGCTGCAGTTGGCTGTGAAAAGTGGAAGCCCCCAGCCAGGAACTCTGAATTTAAAGAGGGTGTGTGACTGTGCAAAACCTCTGAAAGCTTTGGAAAGGAAAGTGTTTCTGAAGCCCCTACTCATTCCCTCCCACCTCTTAAAGAAAAGAGAGCCACAGTTTTTAAGATCTGATACTTCTTTTAGATTTTTCTTGCTGGAGGTCTTCCTTGGGGAACCTAGATTAGTAGCTTACACAAGCATTAATGGAACAGCAGCTGTTTAATGTTAAACAAAGAGAGATTTTCATCCAACTGATTGCTAGATATTTGAGTTAAATAAGAATTAATTAAGAATAAAGGCCCTGCTTCCCTTTTAGCCTGCAACTTTTACTCTGGTGAACATCTGCAAGAGACTCAGTTGAGTTTTCTGATTTGTGCTGGTCATCAGGACTCCAAAAGTTCTAAGAAAGCTGAAAAAAATGGTGAATGTTTTTATGTTGCTGCCTTGGGGACTATGAAACTATATACCTGCTGGACCTTCTGTTGACCCTAGTTATGTCTAGCAGGTGGAGGCAAAGAGCTTAAGTTTAAAATGTAAAATATGGGGAAGATGAATCAGCACAATTTTGATCGTGGTGGCTCCACCCACCTGTTTTAATCATGCATCTTCCCCCTTTTCCTGCTGTAATCATTCTCTGCACGTAGTTAGAATTATTTTACAGATCACTGAATGCCAGAAATGATGCAAGTTACACTGACCCAGTATCAGTGACACCCACATCTTACTAATTTGTATTGGATATGAAGATAATTACCCATGACTTTGGGCAAGTAGGTCAACAGTTTAGTTTACGGAGAGTTCTGCAAAATACTGATGGCAAAACTCTGCAGCATCTGTACTGCTGGTTGCATAGCAAACACTTTCTTGTCCTACTGCTGTCCAAACCCCTGCATTATCCCTTCCCACAGCCATCCCATCATAGCCAAAAGCTTATCTACCCAAAGAGTAAGGCTACTCTTCAAATGGGAAGACGTTGCATGATATTGAATAACAGCTCTGTTTCTCCATACACATACATTTTTCACAGTTAATCTCTCATTCCTTTGCCTCTCCAAGAGGAAAGGTTCAGGCATCTTAGCCTTTAAAATACCTCTGTGTTGCCCAGACAGTTAGCTAAATTTGATACACAACAGGTTATTCCACAGAGGCATCATTAAGGCTGGGGACTGTGTTTACCAGGAAGGCGCAAGATCACATTTTACTGACTGTAGTATTAGTCAGACATAAGACACTGCCTCTGTTGACACAGTGAGCCAGTTCTCCAGCCCAGGTGTACCTATACCCCAGCTTCCTCTCAGAGCCCCACATCCAGAGACTCTTCTTACCTCCCCCAGGTTTTAAGCCCCTCATTTTTATTTTTTTTTACATCCTGGGATGAGAACCTCAGCAGCCCTGGGCCAGCCTAGTTCTGCTTCTGCTTAGCTTTGCTATAGGTTTTGGGTGGGAACCATGATGATTTTGCATGCTAACAAGCCCTTAATTGCACCTGCATTTAGATGCCTCCTCCCCTTAGCTTAGCTCACAGCATGCGGTTCATCATGTGCCTGAATGTAACAGGTGACCAGTCTTACATGTTGATAGAGAGGAGCTTATTTACAGATGGGATCGTTTCCAAGCTATAAGGCCCAACAGAGCCTAGGCAGGAGGTTTGTCTGTGGAGGCAGGGGGGGATTTGCAAAGTGGAGCTAATGGGGTTAATTCAGCACTCCCTTGCCCTTAGGGCTGTCCCAAGTTGCTCACCTGCTTTTAGTCAAGTGATGAAGCAGCAGCTGGTGCAACCCACCATTTTCATCACCTTTATATTTGGCCCTCCAGCAATCAGGAAAGAGAGTTTGGACTTGACCTTCCTAGCAACTCTTGCTTTCCCTTTAGGAAAGATGGAGGTGGGCGATGAGGTGACTAGAAATTGCTTCTAGTGCAGGTTCCTGCCCTCTCCTTCATGGAGAGACAAGCTGACCTGATATCATATGTACAGGAGCTTCTCTGACTCTGAGAGTACTGTTGCCAGATGATTTTTAAAGTAGTGTGTTATTTATTATTAATTCTATAAATATAGGCTTAAGTTCATAGATAATTTTCTTTCTATTGCTTTTTTTAAAAACAGAAAAAAAGCTACTTTGGGAATACTTGGTCCTAGGCTGATGCTCAGTACCAGAACTTGGCTCTCTATGATGCTGTAAGGAGCACAGGGAGAAACAGCTGCCTATGGACTGTGAAAGAAAGGCTCTTCAGCAGCTAATGGTGTCATCCCTGCAAAGATCCTGGGAAAGCTGTTTCTATGGAGGATCACAGTGCCTTGTTGGATGGAGGAGCAGTTGGGTGTTTGATACTTCTTTAGAAGTCAAGTATTTACAAAGCCAGATGCTGACATCAAACACTTAGTAACTTAAGAAGGTGGGATTGTATGTTATGTTGGTGTATTCTTTTTCCTTTATGTCTTCCCTTCTTCTAGGTTACCAGCCTGTTTTCTACTTTAACTCTCTAATACCAAAAGCCATTTGAAACAGGTTGTTCTCTTTTTCAGCTCTCAGTGGCTCGAAGTCAAATTCAAAGAGTTAATCTTTTCTACATATGTTAAATACAAAGGTTCTCTTCTGGCTCAAGTGCTGCATTGCTGAAGTCTGCCTTTTCTCTCTCTACTTTTTTGGAATCAAATTTATGGTTGCCTCTCCACAAAGTATGAAAGTTTCTTTTTATTATTATTTTAAGTAAAAAAATATAACTGCCGTGGTGTCCCACTTCCTGGATGACATTGGCAACTTTATGTGTGGCTACTGACATTTCAAGAGAACCATCTTATACAGGCAGCCTGTGTTTGGCTAAATTTAGCAAGCCACGGATCAAGTGGCAAGTATGTTCCACCCTGAAACCTATTTTGGGGAGGAACTCTGCATAGACACCAAGAGGTTAAAAAGCTGTGTGGGGGAGAAGGGGAAAAAAAAAGACAAGAAGCAAAATATTTTGCAAGAATTGTTGCTATGTTCTGAGCTTCAGCTTTTGAACACTGGGGCTCTGAATCATGTTCACTGGGGAAACAGCTGCAGCTGTTTTAAGATGCTACTGCTCTTCAGCTGTTTGTTACCTTCCCTTTGCTGGCTGGGGTCTGAGCACAAACCTTCCTCAGCAGCTTTGGCTTAATGTACTGGCTTCTAACCTGAAGCAAATAAGGACCAGGCATGTACCCTTTTCCCCCAGCATCACTGAGAAGTGCAGCAGTCCCTGTGAGAGGGATGGGGTGGGCATGGATATTGTAAGCAGTCCCAGCAAGTTTCTGTAATGGGTTTGGAAGGGCTGCATTTATGTGCGCTGTGTGCCTGAGATTCCTGACTGTACCCTGCTGTCCCAGATCATGAAGTATGTTTCTATATTTTCAGTTGTGGCAGGGTTAGTTAAAATGTTTTGGAAAATTGACTTGGCTAAATCACAGAGAGACCATGGTGTGGACATGCTGGTCTGTAATTAATTGATGAGCGCTAACCAGATAAAAACTGGTTGTAAGCTCGCATAAGTGCATTCATATGGGTTTGAGCGTTTTTTAGCCAAACAGTTCAAACCCTGTTTTGATTCGACTGCTTCTAGACACTGGTTATTCCCTCCTGTAAAAGTATATATTAGCAAAAAGAAGGTGTAATGTTGTGTGCCCATCCTCTCCCTACTACCCAGGCTGCCCTGCCATGGAAGATGCAAAGCAGCCTGCCTCCCTGGGAGCCCTGCCAGGGGCTGACTGTAATGGATAAGAGCTGCTCCCAGGCTGGTTAAGCAGCACACCTGGTGCTGTCTGCTCTGGCAGCGATTGGGAAAGACATTGAAGTTTGCTGGCATAGACCCCTGACAGTGTGCCCGTGGCTCACCTGGGCTTCAGCTGCAAGCAGGCCTGCGAGCTCACACAGCTATGAGGTCTTGTGTTGCCCCAGCCTGTGTGGGTGGGGAGCTGGCACAGCCCCTCTCCTTCCCTGCTGGGGGAAGGAGATGGATGAAACTAGGCTGGGGGCAGCTGAGTCACAGGCTGGCTCCCCGCTTACTCTTGGGGCAACTTCTTGATTGAGGATCCAGAGGTATGCTAGAAACAGGAAAGGGACAGCTAGTTTCTAGTGGGGATGTTGGGCTGGGAATCTGGAAGTGCGGGAGATTCCCAGCTGTGCTACTGGCCTTGGCTTCCCCTAGAAACAAAACAGGGCTAATAAGTACTCTGTCATGAAGTTCAAGCTCTGGAATATTGAACATTACTTAAGGGAGTATTCATGGGACTATCACTTGTGTTTTTATTAGCAACACTGGCACTTATTGAAATGGGAATAATCTGGGGCTCTAACAGGCTCTTCATCGTGTAGCTTGCTTATTCTTTTACTGAGCTCAAGTCAATTGACAAAATAGTTCGGGGTCTTCTGCAGCAGCTGTTAGTTCAGTGCGAGAATAAGCATGACTGAGTTTTTTTCCTTTGCAATTTTTGTACCATAGTTGCAGGAAAAAAGAGGGTGCTCCCTTTTTTCTTTAGGATGCACTAAACAGGTCCTTATTAAATATTAACACAGAGGCTTTGACCAGCCTGAAAGGCACCTTAGCAATGAGGAAACTAATGCAGTAAGTGCTTTTGGTACCCAAGTGTTTAGGAGAGATGCTTTCCTAAGCATTCAGTACTCTTTTTCACAGAAGTCATGAGAGAACTTGGTACTCAGCCCTAAAAATATCTTTATCTCTGCAAAACCAGAGAAGGCTGTGTTTAGCTTTCTTGGTGTTCTTAGATCTGGAGGTGGGGGAGGAATCCCACCCCAGACCTGAAAGGAAGCACACTTAACTTCCCCCTCCTTATGGGAAAAGGTCAAGTATTTCTCAAGCCCCAAGAAACTCCCCTGAAAAAGAGCAGAAATCCAATTTNCCCCCCTCTCCCCCCTCCCCCCCATTTATGGTAGGAGTATGAAACGGATAAGGTCCCCAATGCAGCCCCTGCCCCAAATGCACACTCATGATAGGCAGCAGGGGCTTCAGCTGGCTATTGGTTCAAATAGGAAAGGATTGAGAAGGGCAGGGAAAAATGATGGTGCCATTTTAATGGTAGAGGAAGGTTGCCCTAATGCCTAACCACTTCTGAACACACCATTCAGCTCTCCCCTTTCTTCTATTCCTCCTCCCTGACTCTGAAGCAAGCTATTCAGGGAGACACAAACAAACCCAGCACCCCTCACCCTCCCAACAGNCCTAGAAACAAAACAGGGCTAATAAGTACTCTGTCATGAAGTTCAAGCTCTGGAATATTGAACATTACTTAAGGGAGTATTCATGGGACTATCACT
Organism: Anhinga rufa; assembly: GCA_013400875.1. NCBI lineage: Eukaryota > Metazoa > Chordata > Aves > Suliformes > Anhingidae > Anhinga > Anhinga rufa. The sequence continues at coordinate 12,515 of VZTV01041972.1, read as the reverse complement.
TGTGTTTTTATTAGCAACACTGGCACTTATTGAAATGGGAATAATCTGGGGCTCTAACAGGCTCTTCATCGTGTAGCTTGCTTATTCTTTTACTGAGCTCAAGTCAATTGACAAAATAGTTCGGGGTCTTCTGCAGCAGCTGTTAGTTCAGTGCGAGAATAAGCATGACTGAGTTTTTTTCCTTTGCAATTTTTGTACCATAGTTGCAGGAAAAAAGAGGGTGCTCCCTTTTTTCTTTAGGATGCACTAAACAGGTCCTTATTAAATATTAACACAGAGGCTTTGACCAGCCTGAAAGGCACCTTAGCAATGAGGAAACTAATGCAGTAAGTGCTTTTGGTACCCAAGTGTTTAGGAGAGATGCTTTCCTAAGCATTCAGTACTCTTTTTCACAGAAGTCATGAGAGAACTTGGTACTCAGCCCTAAAAATATCTTTATCTCTGCAAAACCAGAGAAGGCTGTGTTTAGCTTTCTTGGTGTTCTTAGATCTGGAGGTGGGGGAGGAATCCCACCCCAGACCTGAAAGGAAGCACACTTAACTTCCCCCTCCTTATGGGAAAAGGTCAAGTATTTCTCAAGCCCCAAGAAACTCCCCTGAAAAAGAGCAGAAATCCAATTTAATAAGTTTTTTTTTTTTGCAAGCAGCCTTATAATCTCAACAAAACAAGACAGAATCAAACCTCTTGAAAACATCACCTTGACCTTATTTGGGGCAATACAGGTTGGGATACAGTTTTCAGATCAGACTTGTCCTCCCCAATTTTCACTTCTGTGGAAGGGGTCATTTCAGCCCCTGCTTGCAGGATGCAGCAGCATTGAAGAGCAGAAAGCATACTTCAAGGCTGCTTGGAAAGAGAAGGAATTGAATTCCCATCTTCATCAGTGAAATAGGCTTTTTCCTATTGATTTCTGTGAGGGCTGCCACAGGCACTAATAGACTGAGGTGAAATTGCAGATAGACTAAACCTTGCTGAAACTGGTGNTTTTTTCAGTAGCATCAGCTTGCTGTGGGATGGCAGGGATGGTCGTGCTGGCCTGAGAGAGAAGCATAGCTGCAGACTGGGGTTGTGAGGAGGTAAGAGGCAGGAATCTGAGGGTGATTCTCAGGGGGAAAAAAAATCTGCTGACTCGTGTTGGCGGCTGAAGCTGTTAATGAACTGGCTGTGGATCTGCTGCAGGGGATGGGCAGCTGTATTAGTGCCTGGTACTGACAAGTTTGCTAGTGCACCAGCCTGTTACTGGAGGTGGCTTGGGAGAAGGTCCATGCCGTGCTCGGTTGTCCCCTCTGCAGGGCAGTAATCTCTGGCAAAGAAGGGGTTGGTGGCCCACAACTGCTAGTGTTCTTGAGTCCTGCAGCAGGAAAAGTCAGAGCCACCTCAAGGTTTGAAGAGGGTTTTAAACAGAGTATGAATTTCAAAAGGGGACATGAGAATGTGAGCAAATACATTGCTTTGCGTTATTTGATCTCTCCTGTGTTCACTGGGAGGGGAGGGGGGGTGTAGGAACAGAAAAAAGGAATTTGTGCATTCTTTGTAGGGGATGGAAGGAACACCTTATTCAGCTACCAAATCCGCTTGTAGAGGGAATTTGCCGCTCCCTACATTTTTGGCTGGCTGCTGAGGTCAGAAGGGATAACAGTAGCACTGTGCTGAGGTTAGCATTGCTCTAGCTATGAGGAGGGAGCTCTGTCTTGTCAACATAGGCTGAAATTGTCCCATAGTATGGGCACAGATGATATTTAAGTCATTAACACTTCAGTGATAAATATCTCCTCACATGGTAAAGTCCTAGGAAAGTGGCTTGATAAAAATCAAGAGGATCGCTTAACTGGAAACTTTCTACATTTATGGCACTTGCACTGTGTTTGGTGTATGACACTGGACATGCTCCAACAAGTAAGGGCCCAGCAGGACAATTCATAAAGCTTGTGGCCTGGTCCTTGTTGCCTTTTTTCAGAGGGCCCTTCAAAGCAGGCAGTAGGCTACTCTTACCCTGCTGGTGATGGCAGAGGTAGAAACTGAGGCACTGCAGCCCTCTGTGTTTCATGGTGGTCTTTCCTGTATCAGGAAAGACAGGTAACTGGGTTGGCTTCCAGAAAATGGGTGCTTGCGGGTAGCTCCTCCAATGAATCCCAGGAGCTCCTGGAAAACAGTTTGCTCTGGTACCACCAGCTGAGGACCATCCTCCTAGTGGCCTTGGTGGGAAGCAGGGTGGGTACAGGCTTGTGTGAGTGCCTGCAGCAAAGGCAGCAGAGAGGAGTTGAGCTGACTGCATGTACACCGGTCAGCTCTCCCACCTTGTATGTGATATGTGATGTTCAGGGATTATCAGGTGTGTAGCAAGAAGAACTTGTGGCCTGTCTCTAGCTAGAAATTTGGGCACTGCTGTCCCAGAGCACGTAGCTTGCAAAACCTCATTTGCTGGTAGTTTCTGCAATTGTGGTAGAGAAGGGCCAAGTTTCAGGGAGGAAAAAAGTGGCCATGAGAACTTTTAAATCACTAAAAAAAGACACAGACACTGCAATCTCTGCTATGACTCATCTGGGCTGTTTGAAAGAGGCAGGCTGAGCAGTTGTGGACCTCCTTGCTCAAGGGAGCAGCACTCATTTGTGAACTTGCTAAAGCCCTGAAAGCAGAATTGGTGGAGGTGAGTGGTTCCCATGCTGAGCCTCTGACCACTGATTTCCCTCCAACCATGGCCAGATGCAGCTTAGGGGAGCTAGCAGGTCATGGCTGGCTAGTTTCTTCCCACCTGTTGTTTCTAACTGCTGCTAAACAAGTTTGAGAAGTAAAAATCCAGCAAATATGTTATCATCATCTTTTTCCTGCAAACAATGAAAGAGTTGTAGGAATATCAGCAGTTCCTGGATGATGGGGCTCTGTACTGCCATGGGTGTTGCAAATGGGAGGTGCCTATGAGGAAAGCTGGTGTCTCCATTATCAAAGTGTGAGTGAAGATAATTTCAGGATGTTGCAGGAATGTTTTTCCCACTTTGAACTTTATTCCAAATTCACGGAGAGTCAAAGCACTGCTGTGAACTGCAGCAGCTTGTTCAGTCACCTTCCTTCAGTGAGCAAGCCGTACTCCCGTGGGGCCTTGCTGGGACATGAAAGTGCCGACAGATAAGTTCTGGCAAACCTCGCAGCATCGCTGCCTCCTCCCTGGGGATTAGGGACCCATCGAGTCCCAGCAGGAAAGAGTATGTCCCCTCAGCGCAGCAAATCTTGGTGCAAACTGCTGAGGGGGGTAGGTCTGTGCTGTTTCAGTGTCCGGCAGCCCGGACACCGGGCAGAGGAGTGCTGCTGTCCCCTGCCACTGTTTGCTCAGGGAGCAGGAGTTGGGGTGATAACGCCTCCTTCGTGATAAAGCGCTTTTGTTGTTTGCCTGCTTGGCCAGAGCTAGGTAGGTGTTCTGCATTGCTGTGCCTTAAGGGTGTAGGCTGTTTAAAAGAAATTAAAAAAGGCACTTTGAATGGGCTGGGTCCAGGTGTCAGAGGGTTAAACCAGAACAGTTCCGGCAGTCGCTGGAGGGAGAGAGCTGTATAACATCACCTTACACTGAGTAAACATCTCCATCTTAGCTAGCCAGCCCTCTAGAATCTTGTTGCGAGAGGAACGCTCGTACAATCATAAAGACATCGTCTGTTTAAGGAGCCTTTATTTTTTTAGCCAATTTTTTTTTTTTTGCAGTGGTGTATCGCCATCCTCAAGGCAGGAAAAAAGATTACTGGCTGGGGGCGGGGGGTAAGGCCAGTGGCCCGGCTCCGTAGCTGTTTAACAGTGCCACCTCCTGGATGGCCGTGCGAGGCAGGGATGGCCCAGCTTTGCACTGACGTGTCCCAAGCTTACTAGTTACAGCAGCGGCCGGCAAGTCCCACACGTGGACTTGTCCCCGGGCGCTGCGGGGCTGCGACGGGGAAAGTCAGCTGCGGCTCACGCCTAGTCAGCGCAGCAGCCGGGAGGGAGCCGCCTTTGGTGTGCAAAGGCTGGCCCAGGCAGGGTTTTTCTGCTTCATGCACAGAGCGCAAGTCTTCAAAACTTTCCATCTGCATGGGATGAAAAGAAGTCCTGATCTCGTCTCCTCCCCTAGAAGTAGGGGGGCGGCTGAGAAAAATCAGATGTTTTCATTCATAGCAGGGCAGGACAGATTCTCTTTGGTAAGGTCAGATCAATTGTCCAAATGCTGATATTTAAGTTTCATAAAACGTTAATTAAAGGCAACAGTGAGAAAGGTTTTTTGAAATTAAAAACCCCTTCCTACGGCACTGGTGTAAAGCTTGCTCCTCAGGAACAGCCCAGGATTTCCTGGTGTGAGGGGGGATCCATTGCTCCCTCCTCTAGGCCCCTGATCTCCCTATTAACAATAATAGGCAATTATTAATTATTAGCAATAATTATCTATTGACACCAATTAGCACAGGACACGTGCTGCTGCACCAGGCAGCATGGATGCAGCCGGGCAGCCCTGCTGGGGCTGTGCTGGGTGCTGCTGCAAACGCCTGCTGAGCCAGGGTGATGTGAGGGCAGCATGGCTGGGCGGCCCTTCGAGACGGGGTGTCAGCTGGAGAGCGAGGACTTGCCTGGGACTGAGGAGCTGGAGCCTGGGGTACTGTGGGAAAGGCTGTCCCTAGGGAGGCCAGCAGAATAGGGACTCAGCTTTGCAGGAAACCTTGGTTTCCCCAAAGGGTTGGGTTTGCAGCCTTATTTTTACTGCTGCACTTGAGTTTCCTTGAATCTGAGCAGGATCCAGGATTGCTTTGCATGTGGGTGGCAGTCCCACAGCAGTTTAGGCAGCTCTTAACCTCCTGCCTTGTTTTGCTGCTCCTGGCTACGGCACTCCTATGACCCCTGCAGAGCCAGTTCAAGAAGTTAAACCAGCAGAAAGCACAAGGTGGAGGTGAGCAGCTTTCTGCTGGTTCAGTTTCATGAACAGACGTGCAAGCAGAGCAGGCTGAACCTAGCGTGGGTGTGAGGGAGTGGACAGGAGCCCATAGGTGTGGTGGCAAAGGCATGAGCACAGCCCCAGTGGCCTCGGTGCTTTGCTCTGCCCTGGATGCTGTGTTTGCGATGGCCCCCAGTGCAGCTGGGGCAGGCCTTCAGCAGCAGGGTGCGCTTCCAGAGGCACATCAGCTGCTGCAACGTGCTCTCAAGAGCACATAGAGATGCTCAGGACCTTATAAGCAGTATCATCCCTCTCTAAGGAAAGAGTTTATCTTTGCAGAGAGAGGTACCAGTAACAGCATGGAGTGGTTTCTTGTCTTTTTTTTGTCTCTAGATGTTACAAAAAATATACTCACTTATACAATACAGCAGACCAGCTTTCTAATCTTCCTTCTGTTGTACCACTTTGAGTTCTTTGGATTTATATCTGTATTTCACAGTCTTCCCCATCCTCCTCACTTTCATCTCATCCTATGGTGCTTTCTGTGGGTGTAGTTACTACTGAGGGAACAGGAGTGCCAGGAAGGTCTTGAAATGGCTGTGATGGAAAAACCTGGTAGTGTGGTAGTGCTTCCTGAGCGGCACTTCAGCCCGCGGTGGGGCAATGCAGAAACCTCCACAATGCTTTTGACATGAGGAATGCTGTGTCCTGGGACCTCGACCCTTCAGCTGGGCTGAAGGATTTGTGGTATGAGCCAGGCCAGAGAACTGGCTGAAACTAAAATAAGTAAATAAAGCTGCAGTGTAAGTCTAGTGTGCTGCCACAACTGGGAATTCCTTCAGCCAGTTTTGCTGCTGAAGCCCCCATATCATCAAGTACAATTTAATAGTTTTTGACTTTTTTCCTAATTACTCATGAGTGAGTTGTCTTCCTACCAGCCCTTTCTGCTGTGTGACCCCAGTCTGTGTCTGGGAGATTGTCTGTTTAATCGATCTTTTAGCCACCACCCCTTCCAGACGAACTGCTTTGCTTGATCTGTCTGCTTCCCCTGAAATTGAGCAGAAGATCTTCAAACCTTAATATTTGTCCATTAGCTCTGTTTCACCTGTGTTTGGGGTTTCATGCCAAGTGGGGGAGGTAAAAACCCAGAAAATTTGCTGAGAAAATGCCTTTCAATCCTGGTGGCGGTATCGGTTGTGTGAAGGTCTGCGCAGAGACTGTGATTTCGAAGCCAATGTAGAAAATTTTCCCTGAACTGTGGCAGGTGGACTGGGATTTTTCTTTTTGCCTCAGGATACTCTAGTGTGGTTACACCCTGAGGTACCCATGAGTCTATTTGAGACTAAGTTTCTTACCTCTGCTGTACTTGGGATTTATGTCCATGCCACTCTTTTTTTTTTTTTTGCTGGCCAGTAAATGCCAGAGTGGGAGCAATTTGCCATTGTAGATGCAACAATATGAGAGATCTGTGTGAGCAAGCAGCAGTGACTTGGAGGTGGAAAAAATCCTGCAGTGTTCTTTGCTTCCCACCTTCTGCAATTGCAGTATCAAAGCTCATTGTAGCAGTGGCTCTAGGCCTGTTTATTTGTACCTTTCTGCAAGGTACTGATATATTTTTGAACTCTTGTGTGTTTACTCTTGGAGATGTTGATGCTTCCATTAGGGATAGAAAAGTATTGTGTATTCCTGATCTGGAACTGCGGTTCCCTAACATCCAGGGAGACCTCGAATTTGATGCTACTTTCCTGTTTCTTAGGGAACAAACCAAGCTATGAATAATAAATACAAGCTCTGGGACAAAACTGTTTTCCATTCATAAAATTCAGCAGTGAAGACTGAGTAGTAATTTCTCAGCCTGCTGTAGAGCAATAGGAACTCTGTGTTGGGACTAGAAAGCTACTGACAGCTGCTTCAGCTTTTGCTGTGCCACAGCTAAATTGGTGTAGCTTTGATTTTTATCTAGATACAACAAAGGTGTCTCCAGCTAAGTGATGCAGATTGGGAACTATACTACTCTGAGTGTTTTGAACTTGAAAAAATAAAGGTAAAACAAACCCCCTTCTTCCTTCTGTTGACTTCTCTCTTGGCTTTTGGAATGAGAAATAGCTGGGGCATAACTTGAATAAATCAAATAGAAAGAACAGATGAAAGTTATGGCACTGTGTTTTGGGCTGAATTAAAACGTATTGTGCAGACACTGAAGTTTCTGCTTCAGTGATTATGTGGTGAGAGAGGAAATTATTTGCATCCTATGGTTTGATGTGGTCCTGGTCCTGCAGTTATTTGTGTTTCAGCACCCAAAGGGTTCTGTGGGAGCCCAGGTAGAGCACTGCTGGGAGGGAGACAGGTAGGAGGGGGTAAATCACTGTCAGCACAGTGGTGCAAAGGCTGAGAGGGATCTTTGATTCGGGTGCTCTAGTATCTCAAGCATTCAGTAGGGAAACCTGATTAGGACTTGCTCTCCTACTGCCCTGGAGCAGCCTGTTGTTTTCCAAACTGATGTTTGTCAGGTGGTAGAAGGAGGTGAATTTTGCAAGGGGCAAGAGATCCTGGATCAAAGTATTTGGTTTTGCAAGGTGAAGCTGCATTAAACTGGGGAGAAGCAAATCAGCAACAGTGAAGAATAATCTGTGCATTTTATCACTCTGCTAAGCCCAGCTGTAAAACTTACCATAGGAAAGCTAATAAAATGGGAGCCACACAAGCAAACAGAGGGCATGGGACTATTGGCAAACATTTATTTTGGCTCTGGTGGAGCCACTCCCCTGATCAAAGTGGTTGGAGTTTGAACTTCTTTTAAGTTGTTCCCTGCTTGGTCTGGGAGTGCCCTGCTCTTGCACTGATGGCATCAGTATCCTCTGTGCAGTGGAGTGGAAGAAGGAAAGTATCAATAGGGAGAAGGAAAGTACGTGTGAGGCTGTTTTACTGCAGTGTGAGACAACAGTAGCTTATTTTAGCTTTGCCAGCCACTGCCTGGTTTAGGAAAACAACCTAAGGCTTACTGTATAACTAGATAGTACAGGCATTATCACAGGGCCAACAGGGAATGCTTTACCATCTTGCAGGCTCATGCCTGGCAGACTGAGTAGCTCTGCAGCCCTTATCAACAAAATACCCTGCTGGCAGAAATCCCCTTGAGCCTCAGTCTGGGCCCTTCAGGAGCCTCTTCTCTGTCTGATCTTTGCTCGGGTTTCCCCTTTCCTCCCCCAGCTTCAATCCCTCTTGGCAGCGGGTCTCTTGGCTGAAATGAATTGCTCCTCTCTGATCCTTTCAGGC